>OY731406.1:24974387-25013392 GCA_963425845.1 Sphenostylis stenocarpa
AATTTAAAGAGAGAAAGGTTAGGAAAGATTTCACCTGGTAATTTTATACCGGTTCACCCAATACCGTGGCTACGTCCAGTCTCCAGCCAAATTCCACTGGTTCCACTAGAATAGATGTTTTACGGACTTAACAATCTTACACCTACTCTAACACCGTAACAAATTTCCAGCTTCCGACTTTAACCTTTCCACCAAGAACCAAATTCCAGTTCTTGGAAACCTCTACAACCAAATTCCGCATTGCAGAGAAACCAAGTGCCCAAATTCCAGGCACCAAACAAGACAAGAACCAAATTCCAGCTCTCAGTACTCAACCTCTCCACCAAGAACCAAATTCCAGCTCTTGGAAACTTCTACAACCACCTACCAGCTGCAGAAAAAACTTGTACCCAAATTCCAGGTACAACACAATACAAAGTAATGAAAAGCAATTGAAAAGAAGAAACAAGAAAGCTCAAACCGGATTACGCTAATCCACAGTAAGTTTCTTCTTCACAGAATGCAATATGCCTCAAGAAAGATTTCAAAAAGAAGTTCACAAAGCAGTTACGAATCTTTCTTGGAAAAGGATGCTTAATAGCTGCTTGAATTGATTGCTTTGGATGTATGAAAACTGATGTTCAATCTTTGTTTAAAAGTTTCAAGCAAAACTGTTTTTAAAGAGAATTTTCAAATCTGCTGCATTAATTAATCTGTTGAAAGTTTGTTTTAATCTGTTGAAATAGCCGTTATAATCTGTTAAAAGTCCTTTCAACCCATTAATGCGTTCTTGTTTCTTTAACAGAATGGTTTTAGTTGATACAACCATGTTTATATCGCTTAAAACATTTTACAAACATTTTCAAAGTAAAAAACAATCGATTGAATCGCGTATTAATTGATTGATTTGTTTAAAAACCTTCTTATAAAACTTTCTAAGTTATTTTAGCCGATATAAAGTCGCTTCAATCGATTGAAAAACTGCACATATATTTTCAAGTCATTTTAATCGATTGAAAGTTCGCTTTAATCGATTGAAAAGATTTTCTAAGTTATTTTAATCGATTGAAATACGCTTTAATCGATTGAAATAAGTCTGATCGGTCATAATTCAATTCTGATCGATCATAACCACTCTGATCGGTCATAATCAGTATTCTGATCGATCATTCTGACTCTTTAAATGATTTTAATCGATTGAAACGTGTTTTAATCGATTGAAACAAGTTCTGATTGCTTATATATCAAATCTAATCGGTCATAATGATTTCTAAAGGGTTTTAATCGATTAAAAGAAGTTTGTATCGATTAAAATACCGTAAAAACAATTCTTTACGCATTCTTAGTGATTTTAATCGTTTCTTAAAAAACTATATCGCTTAAAAACATTGTTAGGAAAGTTCTTTGTCAAAATGCTTTTGATTGATTTGTTTAAAACTATTTTTGAGGCATTTTGCAAAATGAGTGAAGGAGCTTCATGCAATGGAAAAGGTAAAGTGGTTTTACCTAAGCTTTCCGATAAGACACACTAAGTCTTCAACTCCATTCTTCCGAGTGACTTGTTTGATCAGTTGCGTAGTTGACCTTTGACTTTATCTTTGACTTCATCAAATCACCGAGATCTTTGCTAGTATCACTTTCAGTCTCCCCCTATTTGATGAAGACAAACACCATTTTGAAAAAACAATCTCTCGCAAAATAAGTCACTTGATAATGAGGTTAGGTGAGAAATATAAAAATGTAATAATGTTTTATTTCTCCCCCTAAAACTTATTTCTCCCCCTAAACTGTTGCTCTTAAATTTATCTTAAAGTGATGCAACTAATTCTCCCCCTTTTGACTTCATCAAAATTAGGGAACCAGAAGAGAAAAGAATAAAATGTAAGGTTTCGAAAAATATGCTCAAGTTTTTGAAAAAACAAAGTGAATCAATATTTCACTCATGAAAAGAATCAATTAAAGTTGATTCAAACTTATCTCCATTAACACGTTTGTAATGAATACAATTAACACGTGTAAAGATAAGGGAATCACGCTTTAGTAGCATGTTTACGTAAACAGACCATTAACTAAAGCCTTTAATCTTTCTTCCCGTAATAAAAATCGATTAAAAACAGAGCATAATCAGCTAAAATGTTCTTGGTAAATGATTTTAATCGATTGAAAGAAAAGTTTAATCGATTAAAACATTTAAGATTTTGAAAACATGAAACTTTAGTAAAAATAATCGATTATTTCGATTTTGAATCGATTAAAACATGTTGTATAAGTTCATTTAATCGATTAACAAGATGTTGTATTGATTAAAACAATCAGCTTTGAAAATGAAGTAATGTTTAATGCATATTTTTGTAAAACTGATCATTTAGAAGGATGTTTTAACAATACTAACAGACTATATTGATTAAATCTTAGCTAATAGATCCATCGAATAAAATCTTATTTAGCTAAAGCTCTCGTGGATCTATTTAAATTCTATTTACGCCAGTCTGATCTAGATTAGATCCTAAACCATATTTAACCAAAGGTTAAGGCAAATGTTCCTGGTATAACACCAGCTAATATCACATCCATGCAAACAATATAAAGATAGAAATAAGCAGTAAGATAAAGATGATGAGGGGAACTAGTCATCCCAATTTCCCTGATTGAACTGCTTATCCACCAGCTTGGTGATCATTCATTTGATCCCCACCAATATCAAAAGATAATAGGCTTTCCTTTTTGCTGGAACCAATTTTGCTCTATCAACTATTTGAGTCAACAACTGCTGTCACTCCTGTATCAGCAACAGACACAGAAACTTTTCCATAAAACATACATTCCCTGTACCACGTTATTCAATTTTTGAATTGCTGTCCCAGATTGGTTCCCTTGCAGTGTCACCTCGTGACATTGATGATTAAAGCAAATTATCAGGGTTGCACAGTTCAATGAATTTCACCAAGAGTTTTGAACCAATGCATGCTCAAGATTATTTCAGAAATATTGCTAGGTAATATTAAGAGAAATGTAAACATCTACAGCTTGAATCATGTTTATGTTGTTGTCAAAATAAAAGACTCTTCCATTCATGAATAACAGTAATAGTTTTCCCACATTATGTCACTGGTCGAGTTCCCAATTCAAAGATTTGTTCAGCCTTCGCTTTCTAATTTAAAAATTTGTGCCATTGAAAGAAAATTGAATATGGATACGTTTCGAAACAGACTGCTCGAACCAGTCATGATTTTGATCATGTTTACAGCAGAGAATTGAGAGGAGATTTTGAAAATATGAAGACAAAAGAAAGATGATAAGTTGAGAAATGATAAGTTCAGAACCTGGTATGATGAAGAAACGGATTTCAAGTTTTTGAAATTCAAAGAGACATTTAAACACATTATGCAGATTCTGGATTATCATAAAGACCTGGGTTTTTTAATCGAATTGGCCTATCAAACTTTAATTAGATGTCGTAAATCATGTTTTCGTAACCTAATTAATTGATTTATCAACTCATTATCTATTAATTTGATTCTTGACATTAGGGTTGAAAACATCTACAAGTGAATTAATCAATTGTTTTATGAAAGAATCGATTTGTATGGTACGTAATGTAATAGAAAAATATCACCAGTATTTAAATCGATTAAAACGTAAATAAATCGATTAATTTTGATCCTAAGTGTTTTTAGTTGATATAAATTTATTCTAATCGATTAAAATGACTAAACCAACATTCTGAGAACAATTTAATCGATTATTTCGACATTTCAATCGATTAAAATGGTACTGTAAGTTATTTCAATCGATTAATATTGGTTTATATCAATTAAAACAATTAATTTAAATACACGTAACCTGGTTTCGCAGCTTCTGATCTTCAAGGGATTCCCAGACTTGTTCCTGCAAAACAATTAAGTATTTTTCTGGTACCCTTTATAATTATTGGGTCCTGATCATGTTATTTGAAAAGAATTAATCTTTGGAACCCATTTCATTCTCCCTTTAGGAATAGCATACTTTTTAATTCTACAAGTATTTTACCTGAATGCCCTTTCTTCATGCAAGTAGAAACATTTGATTGTGGAGTATGAATTCCTATTTGTTTTTGTTTTATCGGATCTAGATTTAAATCCTATTCTAGATTTGTCAAAAATTAATTTTTGAGATCCAAGTAATACATCTAGATTGGCTTTCCCTTGTGTGAATCTTGAAATAGTTTGAGATAGAAAGTCAATTTTCTTTTGCAATTCGTAACGCTTATTGCATGGTTTATTGCATTCACAATCGAATTAGCATGAATCAGTTTCAAGAAGTCACGCTCAGCTTCATTTTCAAGAATTTGTTTTTCCGGAGAATCAACTTTATTTACTAGCCAGTTGTTTAGCCCTTTCAGCCTATCATTTTCTTTTTGAAGTTTCTTAGCCTCTTCATGCATTTCATTAAATGCTTCTTGTAATGCATCATAATTGACCAAATTTGAAGAGGAGCTAGAACTTACATGATCGAATTTTCTGGCATTCTATCTTGACATGGCCACTCGGTATTTGGTGATTCTGAGTTGACCATTAAGCATATCTCTGGTGCTTCTTCATAGGTCTTTTCAAGGATCTTCCACATTTGTGCAGCAGTTTGACAATGTGCAATCCTAAAAAAATCATTTCTGTTAAGAGCAGATAAGATGATATTCTTGGCAATACAATCATCTTGGATTCTGTTAGCAATATCAATTTCCTGTTCAATAGCATTCCAAGCATTTATACTAACAGATTCAATGAAGATTTTCATCCTTATTTTCCAATATAGGTAATCTGCTCCACTCAACAATGGAGGTCTATCAATGCACGCTCCCTCGTAAAATGCCATGGATCGAAGTAACTTGATTAACTTTCAAGCACCTCGCTCTGATGCCAATTGTTAGAAAAGTAGTTTTAAATCAAGAGGGGGGTGAATTGATTTTTGAAAGTTGTTCGCAATACACAGATTATCTAATTCGAAAATTAAGTTTACTAATCAATTCACGAATCACAAAGCAATTAAACAATACAAGCGCAACAACTGAATTTAAAGAGAGAAAGGTTAGGAAAGATTTCACCGGTAATTTTATACTGGTTCACCCAATACCAGGGCTACGTCTAGTCTCCAGCCAAATTCCACTGGGTTCCACTAGAATAGATGTTTTACAGACTCAACAATCTTACACCTACTCTAACACCGAACCAATTTCCAGCTCTCGACTTTAACCTTTCCACCAAGAACCAAATTCCAGTTCTTGGAAACCTCTACAACCAAATTCCAGCTGCAGAGAAACCAAGTGCCCAAATTCCAGGCACCAAACAAGTACAAGAACCAAATTCCAGCTCTCGTACTCAACCTCTCCACCAAGAACCAAATTCCAGCTCTTGGAAACTTCTACAACCACCTACCAGCTGCAGAAAAAACTTGTACCCAAATTCCAGGTACAACACAATACAAAGTAATGAAAAGCAATTGAAAAGAAGAAACAAGAAAGCTCAAACCGGATTACGCTAATCCACAGTAAGTTTCTTCTTCACAGAATGCAATATGCCTCAAGAAAGATTTCAAAAAGAAGTTCACAAAGCAGTTACGAATCTTTCTTGGAAAAGGATGCTTAACGATTGCTTGAATTGATTGCTTTGGATGTATGAAAACCGATGTTCAATCTCTCGTTTAAAAGTTTCAAGCAAAACTGTTTTTAAAGAGAATTTTCAAATCTGCTGCATTAATTAATCTGTTGAAAGTTTGTTTTAATCTGTTGAAATAGCCGTTATAATCTGTTAAAAGTCCTTTCAACCCATTAATGCGTTCTTGTTTCTTTAACAGAATGGTTTTAGTTGATACAACCATGTTTATATCAGCTTAAAACATTTTACAAACATTTTCAAAGTAAAAAACAATCGATTGAATCGCGTATTAATCGATTGATTTGTTTAAAAACCTTCTTATAAAACTTTCTAAGTTATTTTAGCTGATATAAAGTCGTTTCAATCGATTGAAAAACTGCACATATATTTTCAAGTCATTTTAATCGATTGAAAGTTCGTTTTAATCGATTGAAAAGATTTTCTAAGTTATTTTAATCGATTGAAATACGTTTTAATCGATTGAAATAAGTCTGATCGGTCATAATTCAATTCTGATCGATCATAACCACTCTGATCGGTCATAACTGTATTCTGATCGATCATTCTGACCCTTTAAATGATTTTAATCGATTGAAACGTGTTTTAATCGATTGAAACAAGTTCTGATTGCTTATATATCAAATCTAATCGGTCATAATGATTTCTAAAGGGTTTTAATCGATTAAAAGAAGTTTGTATCGATTAAAATATTGTAAAAACAATTCTTTACGCATTCTTAGTGATTTTAATCGTTTCTTAAAAAACTATATCAGTTAAAAACATTGTTAAGAAAGTTCTTTGTCAAAATGCTTTTGATTGATTTGTTTAAAACTATTTTTGAGGCATTTTGCAAAATGAGTGAAGGAGCTTCATGTAGTGGAAAAGGTAAAGTGGTTTTACCTAAGCTTTCTGATAAGACACACTAAGTCTTCAGCTCCATTCTTCTGAGTGACTTGTTTGACTGTTGCAGAGTTGACCTTTGACTTTATCTTTGACTTCATCAAATCACTGAGATCTTTGCTAGTATCACTTTCAGGCCTGGCCTTGGTGAGAACAGTTAGAACCTACCTTTGCCAATGCTCTTTTCTGCAGGAAACCCATACCTCGTAATTAAACGTCACTCTGTTCGGGGATGAGTGAATTGTTTGTGCATTCGTTTGTTGCATTTGTTTGTTGTATAGCATAATCATACAAAGAAAAAAAAATATATATATATAAAACAAAATCTCAAAAATATTTTCACAATAAATACCCTTATCTCGGACAGTCTGCATTTTAGCTAGCCTGGTTTTAGGTTTTTTTTAAGCTAAGTACCCACGCAGTCCGACAGAAGAGATAAGGGATGCCAAAAATCATTCTTTCGCAATAATCATTTTTATCTCGGACAGTCTGCCTTTTAGCTAGCCTGGTTTCAGGTTCTTTGTAAGCTAAGTAGTCTTGCAGTCCGACAGAATAGATAAAAGGGTAATAATAAAAATGAATAAATAAATAATAATAACAAAATCAAAACACTTATAAAAAGAATTTTGACAAAGTTGTAGCATTCATATTGCATCATGTCATAAGTGGAAAACCTAAGAGAGAAAATAAATGCATAAGGAAAGTATGCATACGTATCATTTTAATAAACCCCTAAAAAATGGGTCTTAGAAGCATTTTTTGGGAAAAATTTTGGGTCAAATCGCTTTGACCGCCTCTTCTAATGGCGGCAACAGATGGCGACTCTGCTGGGGAAGCTAGAGAGTTGATCCCATTTAGTGATGGACTAGTTTAGGAAATAAAAACTAGAAATTACGCTTTTACCCTTTCTTGCTTTTATAATATGCTTTACTGTTTGTATTTAATAATTGTTGTATACTTATTTTCTGCAATTGTCCGAAATAAACCGTACACAACCCTTGCACACTATACACTACAAAAAAAACTCTTATTATCTACGGGTAAAATCCGTAGGTAATGACAAAAATCCGTATGTAATGTCACTTTACGTACGAATTTCTTTCCGTAGAAAATCCGTATGTAATTTGGTTTTTCCGTAGATAATTTACCTATGGAATATAATCCGTAGGTAATGCACTCACCTAAACAAAATATTTTTATTTATTACAACCCCCTCCCTTATTTTTTATTATTACCTAGGACCCCCTCCCTTTATATTATATTTTTATTATTTATTATATTTTCGAACTTTGAATTATTATTAGATTAAGGGAATTGTCATTGGCAGGATCCGAACCCAAGTACCTCGAGTTGGTGGTCGATACTCCAACCACTAAGCTATTAGGATATTTTGATAATAATTTACAAATAAATTATATTTATATTTATCCATGTAAATATATAAATATAAAAAATATATACAAATATAAAATATATAAATATAAAAAATATATACAAATATAAAATATATAAATATAAAATATATAAATAAAAAATATATAAATATAAAATATATAAATATAAAATATATAAATATAAAATATATAAATATAAAATATATAAATATAAAATATATAAATATAAAATATATATAAATATAAAATATATAAATATAAAATATATAAATATAAAATATATAAATATAAAATATATAAATATAAAATATATAAATATAAAATATATAAATATAAAATATATAAATATAAAATATATAAATATAAAATATATTTATATTTTGATATATTTATATTTATATATTTATATATTTATATATTTATATATTTATATATTTATATTTATATATTTATATTTATATATTTATATTTATATATTTATATATTTATATTTATATATTTATATTTATATATTTATGTATTTATGTATTGATATATTTATGTATTTATATATTTATCTATTTATTTATTTATGTATTTATGTATTTATATATTTATATATTTATGTATTTATATATTTATATATTTATATATTTATATATTTATATATTTATATATTTATATATTTATATATTTATATATTTATATATTTATATATTTATATATTTATATATTTATATATTTATATATTTATATATTTATATATATTTATGTATTTATATATTTATATATTTATGTATTTATATATTTATATATTTATATATTTATATATTTATGTATTTATATATATTATATATTTATCTATTTATCTATTTATGTATTTATGTATTTATTTATTTATATATTTATGTATTTATATATTTATATATTTATATATTTATATATTTATATATTTATATATTTATATATTTATGTATTTATATATTTATATATTTATGTATTTATATATTTATATATTTATATATTTATATATTTATATATTTATATATTTATATATTTTATATATTTATATATTTATATATTTATATATTTATGTATTTATATATATTATATATTTATGTATTTATCTATTTATGTATTTATGTATTTATCTATTTATATATTTATGTATTTATATATTTATATATTTATATATTTATGTATTTATATATTTATGTATTTATATATTTATGTATTTATGTATTTATGTATTTATATATTTATGTATTTATATATTTATGTATTTATATATTTAATATTTATATATTTATGTATTTATCTATTTATATATTTATGTATTTATATATTTATATATTTATATATTTATGTATTTATATATTTATGTATTTATATATTTATGTATTTATGTATTTATGTATTTATATATTTATGTATTTATGTATTTATGTATTTATATATTTATATATTTATATATTTATATATTTATATATTTATATATTTATATATTTATATATTTATATATTTATATATTTATATATTTATATATTTATATATTTATATATTTATATATTTATATATTTATATATTTATATATTTATATATTTATATATTTATATATTTATATATTTATATATTTATATATTTATATATTTATATATTTATATATTTATATATTTATATATTTATATATTTATATATTATATATTTATATATTTATATATTTATATATTTATATATTTATATATTTATATATTTATATATTTATATATTTATATATTTATATATTTATATATTTATATATTTATATATTTATATATTTATATATTTATATATTTATATATTTATATATTTATATATTTATATATTTATATATTTATATATTTATATATTTATATATTTATATATTTATATATTTATATATTTATATATTTATATATTTATATATTTATATATTTATATATTTATATATTTATATATTTATATATTTATATATTTATATATTTATATATTTATATATTTATATATTTATATATTTATATATTTATATATTTATATATTTATATATTTATATATTTATATATTTATATATTTATATATTTATATATTTATATATTTATATATTTATATATTTATATATTTATATATTTATATATTTATATATTTATATATTTATATATTTATATATTTATATATTTATATATTTATATATTTATATATTTATATATTTATATATTTATATATTTATATATTTATATATTTATATATATTTATATATTTATATATTTATATATTTATATATTTATATATTTATATATTTATATATTTATATATTTATATATTTATATATTTATATATTTATATATTTATATATTTATATATTTATATATTTATATATTTATATATTTATATATTTATATATTTATATATTTATATATTTATATATTTATATATTTATATATTTATATATTTATATATTTATATATTTATATATTTATATATTTATATATTTATATATTTATATATTTATATATTTATATATTTATATATTATATATTTATATTTATATATTTGTATATTTATATATTTGTATATTTATATATTTGTATATTTATATATTTGTATATTTATATATTTATATATTTATATATTTATGTATTTATGTATTTATATATTTATATATTTATATATTTATATATTTATATATTTATATATTTATGTATTTATATATATTATATATTTATGTATTTATCTATTTATGTATTTATGTATTTATTTATTTATATATTTATGTATTTATATATTTATATATTTATATATTTATGCATTTATATATTTATGTATTTATATATTTATGTATTTATGTATTTATATATTTATGTATTTATATATTTATGTATTTATATATTTTATATTTATATATTTATGTATTTATATATTTATATATTTATGTATTTATATATTTATGTATTTATATATTTATGTATTTATGTATTTATGTATTTATATATTTATGTATTTATATATTTATGTATTTATATATTTTATATTTATATATTTATATATTTATATATTTATATATTTATATATTTATATATTTATATATTTATATATTTATATATTTATATATTTATATATTTATATATTTATATATTTATATATTTATATATTTATATATTTATATATTTATATATTTATATATTTATATATTTATATATTTATATATTTATATATTTATATATTTATATATTTATATATTTATATATTTATATATTTATATATTTATATATTTATATATTTATATATTTATATATTTATATATTTATATATTTATATATTTATATATTTATATATTTATATATTTATATATTTATATATTTATATATTTTATATTTATATATTTATATATTTATATATTTATATATTTATATATTTATATATTTATATATTTATATATTTATATATTTATATATTTGTATATTTATATATTTGTATATTTATATATTTGTATATTTATATATTTGTATATTTATATATTTGTATATTTATATATTTGTATATTTATATATTTGTATATTTATATATTTGTATATTTATATATTTGTATATTTATATATTTGTATATTTATATATTTGTATATTTGTATATTTATATATTTATATATTTATATATTTATATATTTATATATTTACACGAATAAATATAAGTATAATTTAGTTATAAATTATTATTAGAATATCCTAATAGTTTAGTGGTTGGAGTATCAGTTTTCAACATTAAGGTACTGGGTTCGATTCTTGCTAGTGACAATTCTTTTAGTTTAATATAATTTACCTACGGAATTACCCACGGATGACATTACCTACGGATAATATCCGTAGGTAATGGATAATTACTCACGGATAGAATTCTGTAGGTAATATCCGTAGGTAATGTACACTTTACCTACGGATAGTAATTACGTAGGTAATTACCTACGGAATTATCCACGGATTACATTACCTACGGATATTATCCGTAGGTAATGGATAATTACCTACGAATAGAATTCCGTAGGTAATGTAAAATTTACCTACGGATTTTTATCCGTAGGTAATATTCCGTAGGTAATAGACTTTTTTTTTTTGTAGTGATAGTCCCTCTATACCCAGGGGCAAGAGAGAATACACATAGGTAGTGAGTGGCAGGTACGACCGACCATGTTAATGGCCATAGTGCCAGCATGTCGTTGTCGGAAAGCACAACTCAAGGTGATAACCTTCTTCTTCTCGGTCTAAGAACATTGACACGGACATCCGTGCATGATTTGAAGACTAGGAGATCGAAGGGACCCTAAAATGGGGGCACCTTCGGGGCCTGGCCTTGGTGAGAACAGTTAGAACCTACCTTTGCCAATGCACTTTTCTGTAGGAAACCCCTACCTCGTAATTAAACGTCACTCTGTTCGCGGATGAGTGAATTGTTTGTGCATTCGTTTGTTGCATTTGTTTGTTGCATACAATAGTCATACAACAAAAAAAAATATAAAACAAAATCTCAAAAATATTTTCATAATAAATACCCTTATCTCAGACAGTCGGCCTTTTAGCTAGCCTGGTTTCTGGTTCTTTGTAAGCTAAGTAGCCATGCAGTCCAACAGAAGAGATAAGGGATGCTAAAAATCATTCTTTCGCAATAATCATTTTTATCTCGGACAGTCTGTCTTTTAGCTAGCCTGGTTTCAGGTTCTTTGTAAGCTAAGTAGTCACACAGTCCGACACAAGAGATAAAAGGGTAATAATAAAAAAAATTAATAAATAATAATAATAACAAAATCAAAACACTTATAAAAAGAATTTTGCCAAAGTCTTATCATTCATATCGCAATATGTCATTAGTGGAAAAACCAAGAGAGAAAATAAATGCATAAGGAAATTATGCATACGCATCATTTTAATAAACCCCTAAAAAATGGGTCTTAGAAGCGTTTTTTGGGGAAAAAATTTGGCCAAATCGCTCTGACCGCCTCTTCTGATGGCAGCGATAGATGGTGACTCCGCTGGGGAAGCTAGAGAGTTGATCCCATTTAGTGATGGACTAGTTTAGGAAATAAAAACTAGAAATTACGCTTTTACCCTTTCTTGCTTTTATAACATGCTTTACTGTTTGTCTTTAATAATTATTGTATGCTTATTTTCTGCAATTGTCTGAAATAAACTTTACACAACCCTTGCACACTATAGTCCCTCTATACCCGGGGGCAAGAGAGAATACACATAGGGAGTGGGTGGCAGGTACGGCCGATCATGGTAATGGCCATAGTGCCAGCAGGTCGTTGTCGGAAACCACCACTCAAGGTGATAACCTTCTTTTTCTCGGTCTAAGAACATTGACACGGACATCCGTGCTTGGTTCGAAGACTGGGAGATCGAAGGGTCCCTATAATGGGGGCACCTTGGGGTCTTGGCCTTGGTGAGAACAGTTAGAACCTACCTTTGCCAATGCACTTTTCTGCAGGAAACCCCTACCTCGTAAGTAAACGTCACTATGTTCGCAGATGAGTGAATTGTTTGTGCATTCATTTGTTGCATTTGTTTGTTGCACAGCATAATCATACAACAGCAAAAAAAAATATATAAAACAAAATCTCAAAAATATGTTCACAATAAATACCCTTATCTCGGACAGTCTGCCTTTTAGCTAGCCTGGTTTCTGGTTCTTTGTAAGCTAAGTAGCCACGCAGTCCGACAGAAGAGATAAGGGATGCTAAAAGTCATTCTTTCGTAATAATCATTTTAACTCTGGACAGTCTGCCTTTTAGCTAGCCTGGTTTCAGATTCTTTGTAAGCTAAGTAGCCACGTAGTCCGACAATGAGATATAAAAGGGTAATAATAATAAAAAAAATAATAAATAATAATAATAACAAAATCAAAACACTTATAAAGAGAATTTTGACAAAATCGTAGCATTCATATCGCATCATGTCATAAGTGGAAAAACCAAGAGAGAATATAAATGCATAAAGAAAGTATGCATATGCATCATTTTAATAAACCCTTAAAAATGGGTCTTAGAAGCGTTTTTTGGGAAAAAATTTGAGACAAATCACTCCGACCGCCTCTTCTAACGACAACGACAGATGGTGACTCCGCTGGGGAAGCAAGAGAGTTGATCCCATTTAGTGATTGACTAGTTTAGGAAATAAAACTAGAAATTACGCTTTTACCCTTTCTTGCTTTTATAACATGCTTTACTGTTTGGCTTTAATAATTGTTGTATGCTTATTTTCTGCAATTGTCCGAAATAATTTGTACACAACCCTTGCACACTATAGTCCCTCTATATCCTGGGGCAAGAGAGAATACACATAGGGAGTGGGTGGCAGGTACGACCGAGCATGGTAATGGCCATAGTGCCAGCAGGTCGTTGTCGGAAACCTCCACTCAAGGTGATAACCTTCTTTTTCTTGGTATAAGAATATCAACACGGACATCCGAGCATGGTTCGAAGACTGGGAGATCGAAGGGTCCCTATAATGGGGGCACCTTGGGGGCCTGGCCTTGGTGAGAACAGTTAGAACCTACCTTTGCCAATGCACTTTTCTGCAGAAAACCCCTACCTCGTAATTAAACGTCACTCTGTTCGCGAATGAGTGAATTGTTTGTGCATTCGTTTGTTGCATTTGTTTGTTGCATAGCATAATCATACAACAGCAAAAAAAATATATATAAAACAAAATCTCAAAAAGATTTTCACAATAAATACCCTTGTCTCGGACACTCTTCCTTTTAGCTAGCCTGGTTTTAGGTTCTTTGTAAGCTAAGTAGTCACGCAGTCCGACAGAAGAGATAAGGGATGCTAAAAATCATTCTTTCGCAATAATCATTTTTATCTCGGACAGTCTGCCTTTTAGCTAGCTTGGTTTCAGGTTCTTTGTAAGTTAAGTAGCCACGCAGATCCAACAAAAGAGATAAAAGGGTAATAATAATAATAAAAAATATTAAATAATAATAATAACAAAATCAAAACACTTATAAAAAGAATTTTGACAAAGTCGTAGCATTCATATCGCATCATATCATAAGTGGAAAAACGAAGAGAGAAAATAAGTGCATAAGGAAAGTATGCATATGCATCATTTTAATAAACCCCTAAAAAAATGGGTCTTATAAGCGTTTTTTGGGAAACTTTTTGGGCGAAATTGCTCCGACCGCCTCTTCTGAAGGCGGCGACAGATGGCAACTCCGCTAAGGAAGCTAGAGAGTTGATCCCATTTAGTGATGGACTAGTTTAGGAAATAAAAACTAGAAATTACGCTTTTACCCTTTCTTGCTTTTATAACATGCTTTACAGTTTGGTTTTAATAATTATTTTATGCTTATTTTCTGCAATTGTCTGAAATAAACTATACACAACCCTTGCACACTATAGTCCCTCTATACCCGGGGGCAAGAGAGAATACACATAGGGAGTGGGTGGCAGGTACGGCCAACCATGTTAATGGTCATAGTGGCAGCAGGTCATTTTCGGAAACCACTATAAGAATTAATGGTTGAGTTCAAGAGGGGGGTGAATTGAACTTTTGAAATCTTTTTCGAAAAACACTCTTTCTTTTGGAAGAATGGTTAATCTTTATCCAATCTTTTATTGGGCAGATTTGGTTTTAAACAAAGCAAGAATATAAACAAGAAATGAAAAGAGATGAAAGCAGAAATTCAACACAAGAGTTTATAGTGGTTAACTCTTTCCAAGAGCTACATCCAGTTCTTGACAAATCAGCCAAGTTCCACTAATTCCAAGTGAAAAATACAAACCTGTAGATATACACCAATCTACCCCATGAACTATCTTACAGCACCACAAGATAGACTTTTGAATTAACCACCCAGTAACCAAACCCAGTTACTGTAACCAGTGCAGATTCAAACCCAATCTACACAATTAAACTTTGCACAAGTATATGAAAAGAATAAACCTGGACTTCGGCTTTAACAATATAGAAGTCCATAAGCAATTTTCCTAACTCAGAACTTTCTCTCTTGATGATCTTTCAACAATCTTGATCTAAACGCCTTATGATATGAAAAGTTTATGAATGCTCAGAGAAAGGAACGAATATGAGAGCTCTAAGATTTCTTTCAAATGTTTTCCAAATTGTGTGTTCAAAAGAGAAATCAAAACTGTATTTATAGAGTAAAAGAGAGAGACTGATAGATTCAATCGATTTAAAATGACGTTTCAATCGATTGATTTCATTTAAAACTCATTCAATCGGTTGTTTCGAGCTTTCAATGGATTGAAACAGTTTAGAAAAAATGGTATCTCTCTGTTTCAACAGATTAAAATATATTTCAACATATTGAAATCCTGTGATACCTTAGAATGAAAAAATGATCTCTCTGTTTCAACAGATTAAAACTTATTTCAACAGATTGAAATCTCGTGATACTTTAGAAAAAAAATGATCTCTCTGTTTCAACAGATTAAAACTTATTTCAACAGATTGAAATTCTGAGATACTTAAAAATGAAAAATGACATCTCTCTCGTTTCAACATGATTGAACTTGATTTCAACAGATTAAAATTGCGAAACCTTTAATATGGAAAAATCATCAAGAACATTTTAACTCGTTGATTCCGCGATTCAATCAATTAAAATTTTGATCGTATATGTGTATTTCCTATTTTAAGTGATTTTAACAGATTGAAACTTCTTTTAACAGATTTAAAAACTCAGCTTTGTTCTTTTAATGCTTAAAGATTGGTTTTTCATGCGAGTAAAATAAGTTCTATGAAATGCATCATTTATAGGCGCTTATTACAAGATCTACTGAAACTATCAAGAGATTAAATTCTAAACCTATAACCTATTCACCTACACACCCACAAAATAAACTCTATAAACTCTATATGTCTTCATCAAATCCAACAAGTGCTTCAATCTCCCCCTATTTGATGGAGACAAATAACCACTACACCTGCATAAACAATAACAGAACAGAGACATATATGAATTTGTGATATGTGTGTAGTGTCAGTTATAAAGCAAATACTTCTCCCCCTATTTGACTTCATCAAAAAGTGTTTAATTATAGTCCATAAGTACCATGTAGGTACTAAAAAAAAAAAAAACAAAACATAGGGGAACAAAAGCACTTAAAAGGAACTTCACTCATCACCATCCCAGGGACCCTGATTGAATTGGAGGTCCCCAATTCTGTTGAAGATATCCTCCAGTTGATTATCAATGTGCTGAAATCTGGTAATGGAGTCTTCATAGAGTCGATGCTGGCGAGCTTGCAGAGCAAATGTCATCTCCATGTGCCTCCTTTGATTTGTTTGCATTTCATTCATCTGATGTAGCATAGTCCTTTCAAACTGTGAGAGAGGCGTGCCACTGTTAGGTTGTGCCACAAAAGGAATCACTTCCAACGGAGGCTGCTCTTCCATAACATCTTCCATAGGGTCTGTTTGTCTTGCTTCAGCAGCACTTGGAGCACCAGTATTCTCATCTTCTTCCTCTTTTTCTTCTTCTTCTTCTACTTCTTCTTCTCTCCCAGCTTCTTCTTTCGAAATCCAATCACCATCAATCTTGATGAATCCCCTTTTATGAAGGATGGAGTTGTTAATCTCATTTGTGGGGCGAATGGTTTCAGCCAATTCTCCTTTTAAGTCAACACCAAAATGAGTTAGAAATTTAGAAATCAAGATTGCATAAGGATACCTAAAATCACTTAGCCTTTTTGCTTTGATCATATGATCCTTGATGACAAATAACCAGTTTACTCTGATTCTGTGGTGGATACAATACATCAGTACCAAATCCCCTTCATTCAGTACTGCATAATTGATCCCCCTGGGAGTAAGCTGCCAGGCAACTATGAACGCAAGAATTCTTTCTTCAAGGTTAAGCTTTCCAGTGTTGAAGGAACTCACAGAGTCACACTTATTTCTCAAACACGAGCGAAAGTATTGAACTTTGTTGAATTCTTCTACATCAGAGGTATATCCTTTAGTGACTTTTACTCCTTCATCCTTGAGTCCAGCAACATTTTTCCAGACAATGGGAGTAATCTCTATTTCCACTCCTTTAACTTGAGTTTTGAGTGTAAAACCTTCAAATGACAGATTAGTAAAGAAAACTTTGATAAGGTCAGGATAGATTCTACCATTGAGCTCAAGGAACTTCTGAAGTTTCTGGTGTTGTAGCAGCTTTCGAACACCTCTGAACCCTTCAGCATCCAACCACGAGAATTTCAGAACTTTGGGAATATTAATCTGTTTCCTGCTCATTTCGTAAATGAATAAGTCCATCTTTTCTTGGTTCCCATTGAACCAGGTTTAAATGCGCCCTCCTCCTGATGTTTCTTGCATAGCAGCTGAGGATTCTCCTTTGTTGAACTTCCTCCTCCTAGACTTGGTGCGCTTGAACATGTTGTTTGAGAGATGAACTAGATACAGAGAAGAGAAAAGAAGAGAGTACAAGATTTTTGAATCGCTATTGCATGTTAAAAGGAATGAGAGAAACCTGACCCTTCATCTACTTTGAATAGTCAATTTTGTCTTTTTGTGAATTACTGTAGTTCTGCTCCATGCGTCAGAGATGGTAAAGGTAGAGAGAGAGAAAGAGAGAGTTGTTACTGTGACACTCGATTACCTTCACATCTGATTTCCAATCACAGTCTTTCAGCTTTTATTGGATAACTATTACATTTAAGAGAGTAGTTGAAGTTGTTTCCAGTTGCAAAGGCACTCATCTCAATCTGCAGTAAGTGATTAAAGGCAACACATACACTACTAACCCTAGACAAAATTAACCAGTTGATTTTCCATAAAATCAATTGATTTTCAATTAATGATATAGATGTAGATCATCAAAAGTAAAATAAATCGATTGAATCGAAGATTTAATCGATTGATTTAGAAAAGAAAAACATGCAGAGCTACAGAGTTATTGAAATAAATCGATTAAAAACTCATTTAATCGATTAAACTGGCAATACATCATGAACAGATATTGAGAATCAGGAAATCAACAGATTATTTCGCAATTTCAATCGATTAAAACACATAATTTCAAAATTTTCATACAATTTAATCGATTGAACATATTATCAACCTGTTAAAAAGCACATAATCATAATAAAGAATCAATTATTCAATACTAGATAGATCCAAAATTCCTAATTCAATTCTAAGCATATTAAGTCTATCTCTAGGAAGTGGTTATGTGAACAAGTCAGCTAATTGTTTCTCAGTATCAATGAATAAAATTTCACAATCACCCCTAGAAACATGTTCTCTAATAAAGTGATGTCTAATTTCAATATGCTTAGTTCTAGAGTGTTGAATAGGATTTTTAGTTAGATTAATTGCACTAGTATTATCACAAACCAGAGGTACCGTGTTGAGAAATACTCCATAATCTTTCAATTGTTGTTTAAGGTAGATACTCTGAGCACAACAACTCCCAGCTGCAATGTATTCAGCTTCTGCAGTTGAAAGAGCTACACATGCTTATTTTTTGTTGTGCCATGATATGAGACTACTTCCCAATAAATGGAATGTACTAGAGGTACTTTTCCTATCCAATCTACATCCTGCAAATTCAGAATCAGAAAATCCAACAAGTTTAAGAGAGGCACCTTCAGGATACCATAGTCCAACATTAATGGTTCCTTTAAGGTACTTGAGAATCCTTTTACCAGCGGTGAGGTGAGATTCCTTTGGATTTTCCTGAAATCTAGCACAAAGGCAAACACTGAACATAATGTCAGGTCTACTAGCAGTCAGATATAGAAGAGATCCAATCAAACCTCTATATTTAGTTTGATCAACAAATGTCACTTTTTCATCTAGATCTAGACAGCAGTTAGTAGACATGGGTGTGGAGGATTCTTTGCAATTATGCATATCAAATTTCTTCAACAACTCATTACAGTATTTAGATTGATTTAGGAAAATACCATTCCTTAATTTCTTAACCTGGAGACCAAGGAAGAAATTGAACTCTCCCATCATAGACATTTCAAATTCATTTTGCATTTCCTTAACAAACTTATTACACAGGGCTTTATTAGTAGAACCAAAAATGATATCATCAACATAAACCTGCACCAGAATAATGTCAGATCCAGATTTCTTAATGAATAAGGTTTTGTCAACTTCACCTCGTTTGTATCCTTGATCAATTAAGAAATTACTTAGCCTCTCATACCATTGTCTAGGAGCCTGCTTTAATCCATAAAGAGCCTTTTTCAACTTGTAGACATGGTCAGGATGTTTGTGATTTTCAAAACCTGGAGGCTGAGCAACATAGACTTCTTCATTAATGAGTCCATTTAGAAAGGCACTCTTGACATCCATCTGAAGTAATCTGAAACCACTAATACAAGCATAAGCTAATAACATTCTAACAGCTTCAAGTCTAGCTACAGGTGCAAAGGTTTCATCAAAATCAATTCCTTCCTGTTGATTATATCATTTGGCTACCAACCTAGCTTTATTTCTAGTAATAATGGCGTGTTCATCTAATTTGTTTTTGAATACCCACTTAGTACCAATTACATTGATATCTTTGGATTTAGGAACTAATTCCCACACATTATTTCTTTCAAACTGATTAAGCTCATCATGCATGGCACTAACCCAATATTCATCATTTAATGCATCCTTAACAGTTTTAGGTTCAATTTGTGAAATGAATGCCATATGATTGCATAATTGATTAAGAGAATTTCTAGTGGATACTCCCTTATTGATTTGCCCAATGACATTGTCTAGAGAAAGATCTCTTGGGACAATCCATTCTTTAGGAAGCTCATCCAAGATATCTTCTTCCTGTTCTTCAACAATTCTTTCTGGTGGATCAGCTTTTGTAGGATCAATTGATTGATCACCTTCTTCGACAATATACTGATATGAACCACTGGGATGTTTTAACTGATAAGAATTATCAGTTAATTCGTCATCATCTGCAGTACCTGTTGTTTTACTCTGCAACACTCGAGGAGACTCATTAAAAACGACATGTACCGATTCTTCAACAGATTTTAGTCTTAAATTATAGACTCTATATGCATGATTGTTAGAAGAATAGCCAAGAAAGATCCCTTTATCGATTTTTCATCAAACTTGCCAATATTTTCTTTCCCATTGTTTAAAACAAAACATGTACATCCAAAAACCATGAAATAGTTTATGTTGGGTTTTCTTCCTTTGTAAAGTTCATATGGGGTTTTCTTAAGAATGGGTCTAATCAAAACTCTATTCAAAACATGACAGGTTGTGTTTACAGCATCTGCCCAAAAGTATTTAGGTAAGGCATTTTCACAAAGCATTGTTCTAGCCAATTCCACAATGGATCTGTTCTTTCTTTCCACAACACCATTCTGTTGAGGAGTTCTTGGAGCAGAAAAGTTGTGCTTTATACCATACTTTTCACAGAATAATTCAAACTTTTCATTTACAAATTCTCCACCATTGTCACTTTGAATAGAAGTAATGAAATAACCTTTCTCATTATGTAAAACCTTGGCAAGCTTTTTAAAAGATTGGAAAGAATTAGATTTGGCTTTTAGAAAAATAGTCCAAGTAAATCTAGAAAAATCATCAACAATTACCATGATATAGAGATTACCACCTAGGCTTTTATTTCTTGAAGGACCAACCAAATCCATGTGAAGCAGTTCCAAAGGTCTACCAGTAGAGACAATGTTTTTGTTTGAAAAGGATTTTCTAGTTTGTTTACCTTTTAAACAAGCTTCACAGATTTTGTCTTTCAGAATTTGAAGCTTAGGTAGTCCAGAAACTAAATCTTTAGTCATCAGTTTGTCAAGATGATTAAGATGAATATGTGCAAGCCTTCTATGTCATAACCAAGATTCTTCTTCTTTAGTAAGAAGACAACTTTGAGATGAGATAGAATGCTTCATATCTAGCATGTAAATGTTATTTAACCTCTTACCTACCAACATTACCGTGTCAGATTTTGGCTCACAGATTAGGCAGATTTTTGGTTTGAAGATAACCTTGTGACCTAGATCACATAATTGACTTATACTGATTAAGTTGTGCTTGAGACCTTCAACAAGAAGAACATTGTGAATGGTCACGGTTTCACCATCTCCTATATCTCCAGAACCTAAGATTCTTCCCTTGTTGTTATCTCCATATGTCACGTGTCCTCCATTCTTCAATCTCAGTTTCTGGAATTTGGAAATATCACCTGTCATATGCCTTGAGCATCCGCTATCCAAGTACCAAAGTGATTCTTGCTGTTGTTCCTGAAAAATCAAACATCAAGTATTTGGTACCCTTAAATACTTTGGGTCCTTAGTGGTCAAATTTTCTGTTTAACATATTTTGGAACCCATCTCATTTTACCCTGTGGCACAAAGTGTTTTCTAATATGACAGAATTTTACAGTATGCCCTTTTTTCATACAATAATGACAAGATGAGAAAGGAGATGCTGTTGATTTTCTAAAAGAAAAGAAGTTCAAATACCTTTTAGTTTTAACCCCAAACTTAGGTTTGTACCCAATTCCAGTATGATCAAAAACACAATTTTGAGACCCAAGAAGTGTATCTAAATTTTCTTTACCTTGAGTAAACTTAGATAAGGTTTTAATCAAATACTCAACCTTATTCTGCAGAGAGATACACTTTTCACAATTGTTGTTAGCAACAGCATTATCCGAAGATGAATTATTGTAGATTATTTCAAGATGTTCCATATCTGTTCTGCTTTCTAATAGTTCTTCTTCCAGAACTTTAACCCTATTCTCTAACCAGTTATTTAGTCCTTTTAACCGATTATTTGTATAGGATAAATTTCTAGCTTCATCATACATTTCATTGAAAGCAGTTAGTAATGTGCTGTAATTCATTTAATTTTCTGTGGGGGTTGAACTTACACGGGATGAAGAGGATTCACAGCCAACCATTAAGCATAGATTCACTTCTTCACCTTCAGATACAAAACTAGAGGATGAATCATTGTCTTGCCAAGCTATGTAGGCCTTTTTCCCTTTGTACTTCATCTCTTTCTTGTTTTGATTCTTGGATTTTTCTGGACATTCACTTCTTATGTGTCCCTACTTACCACAAGAATAACACGTATAAGTATTTTGAATAGAATCAGTTCTTTTATCAGTGTACCTTTTAATCTTGCCAGTTCTGTTCTTCTTCCTAAGAAATTTCCCAAACTTCTTAACCAACAGATTCAAATTCTCAGATTCATCTTCTTCAGAATCACTACTTTCTTCAATCGTCTTGAGAACAATGTTTCTGTTTTTCTTCTCTGCATTTTCTTGTTCTTTAAACCGATTGATCTCCAACTCGTGTTCCCTTAGCTTACCAAACAATGATGCAGTAGTCATCTCAGTTAAGTCTCTCGATTCTGATATAGTTGTCACCTTTGGTTGCCAAGTTCTGTCCCAACATTTTAGGATCTTGATGTTTAACTCTTCCTTGTCAAATGTCTTGCCTAATCCAATTAGATGATTGACTATATGCGTGTATCTTTTCTGCACATCTGCAATGGTTTCACCTTGCTGCATTTTGAACAATTCATAATCTCTAATTAATTCATGCTTTCTTTCCCTTTTCACATCAGAGGTACCCTCATGAGTGACCTCTAGAATCTCCCACATTTCTTTGGCAGAGGCACATTGAGAAACCCTGAAAAACTCATCAAGATTTAAGGCAAAGGTGATAATGTTCTTAGCAGTGTAATCATATTTAACTTTCCTATTTTCTGCATCAGTTAATTCAACCCTATCTTTTTCAACAATTTTACCATCCACTGTATGAGTTGGTTTGAAAGGTCCATTAACAATTGTATCCCAAATACCCCTATCAAGAGATTCAATAAAGATTTTCATTCTAACCTTCCAAAAAGAATAATTCACACCAGCAAATAGAGGAGGCCTATTGATGGAGGCTCCTTCAGAAAAATTAATCTTTTCCTCAGCCATTTAAACCTTTCTTGGACCGAATTCTTGAGTAACTTACAAGAACCAGCTCTGGTATCAATTGTAAGAATTAATGGTTGAGTTCAAGAGGGGGGGTGAATTGAACTTTTGAAATCTTTTTCGAAAAACACTCTTTCTTTTGGAAGAATGGTTAATCTTTATCCAATCTTTTATTGGGCAGATTTGGTTTTAAACAAAGCAAGAATATAAACAAGAAATGAAAAGGGATGAAAGCAGAAATTCAACACAAGAGTTTATACTGGTTCACTCTTTCCAAGAGCTACATCCAGTTCTTCACAAATATGCCAAGTTCCACTAATTCCAAGTGAAAAATACAAACCAGTAGATATACACCAATCTACCCCAAGAACTATCTTACAACACCACAAGATAGACTCTTGAATTAACCACCCAGTAACCAAACCCAATTACTGTAACCAGTGCAGATTCAAACCCAATCTACACAATTAAACTTTGTACAAGTATATGAAAAGAATAAACCTGGACTGCGGCTTTAACAATATAGAAGTCCAGAAGAAATTTTCCTAACTCAGAACTTTCTCTCTTGATGATCTTTCAACAATCTTGATCTAAATTCCTTATGATATGAAAAGTTTATGAATGCTTAGAGAAAGGCACGAATATGAGAGCTCTAAGATTGCTTTCAAATGTTTTCCAAATTGTGTGTTCAAAAGAAAAATCAAAATTGTATTTATAGAGTAAAAGAGAGACATTGATAGATTCAATCGATTTAAAATGACGTTTCAATCGATTGATTTCATTTAAAACTCATTCAATCGGTTGTTTCGAGCTTTCAATGGATTGAAACAGTTTAGAAAAAAATGGTATCTCTCTGTTTCATTAGATTAAAATATATTTCAACAAATTGAAATCCTGTGATACCTTAGAATGAAAAAATGATCTCTCTGTTTCAACAGATTAAAACTTATTTCAACAGATTGAAATCCTGTGATACTTTATAAAAAAAATGATCTCTCTGTTTCAACAGATTAAAACTTATTTCAACAGATTGAAATTCTGAGATACTTAAAAATGAAAAATGACATCTCTCTGTTTCAACAGATTGAACTTGATTTCAACAGATTAAAATTGCGAAACCTTTAAAATGGAAAAATCATCAAGAACATTTTAACCTATTGATTCTGCGATTCAATCAATTAAAATTTTGATTGTATATGTGTATTTCCTATTTTAAGTGATTTTAACAGATTGAAAAACTCAGTTTGTTCTTTTAATGCTTAAAGATTGGTTTTTCATGCAGTAAAATAAGTTCTATGAAATGCATCATTTATAGGTGCTTATCACAAGATCTACTGAAACTATCAAGAGATTAAATTCTAAACCTATAACCTATTCACCTACACACCCACAAAATAAACTCTATAAACTATATATGTCTTCATCAAATCCAACAAGTGCTTCAACCACCACTCAAGGTGATAACCTTTTTTTCTCGGTCTAAGAACATCGACACGGACATCCCTTCATGGTTCGAAGACTGGGAGATCGAAGGGTCCCTATAATGGGGACACCTTGGGGGCCTGGCCTTGGTGAGAACAGTTATAACCTACCTTTGACAATGCACTTTTCTGCAGGAAACCCCTACCTCATAATTAAACGTCACTTTATTTGCGGATGAGTGAATTGTTTGTGCATTCGTTTGTTGCATTTGTTTGTTGCATAGCATAATCATACAATAGCTAAAAAATATATATATATAAAACAAAATCGTAAAAATATTTTCACAATAAATACCCTTATCTCAGACTGTCTGCCTTTTAGTTAGCCTGGTTTCAGGTTCTTTGTAAGCTAAGTAGCCACGCCGTCCGACATAAGAGATAAGGGATGATAAAAATCATTCTTTCGCAATAATCATTTTTATCTCGCACAGTGTGCCTTTTCGCTAGCCTGGTTTCAGGTTCTTTGTAAGCTAAGTAGCCACGCAGTCTGAAAGAAGAGATAAAAGGGTAATAAAAACAATAATAATAATAACAAAATCAAAACACTTATAAAAATAATTTTGACAAAGTCGTAGCATTCATATTGCATCATGTCATAAGTGGAAAAACCAAGAGAGAAAATAAATGCATAAGGAAAGTATGCAGACAGATCATTTTAATAAACCCCTAAAAAATGGGTCTTAGAAGCGTTTTTTGGGAAAATATTTGGGTCATATCGCTCCGACCACCTCTTCTAATAGCGGCGACAAATGGCGACTCCGATGGGGAAGCTAGAGAGTTGATCCCATTTAGTGATTGACTAGTTTAAGAAATAAAAAATAGAAATTACGCTTTTACCCTTTCTTGCTTTTATAACATGCTTTACTGTTTGGCTTTAATAATTGTTGTATGCTTATTTTCTGCAATTGTCTGAAATAAACTGTACACAACCCTTGCACACTATAGTCCCTCTATACTCGGGGGCAAGAGAGAATACACATAGGGAGTGGGTGGCGGGAACGACCGACCATGGTAATGGCCATAGTGCCAGCAGGTCGTTGTCGGAAACCACCACTCAAGGTGATAACCTTCTTTTTCATGGTATAAGAACATCGACACGGACATTCGTGCATGGTTCGAAGACTGGGAGATCGAAGGGTCCCTATAATGCGGGAACCTTGGGGGCCTGGCCTTGGTTAGAACAGTTAGAACCTACCTTTGCCAATGCACTTTTCTGCAGGAAACCCCTACCTCGTAATTAACGTCACTCTATTGGCGGATGAGTGAATTGTTTGTGCATTCGTTTGTCGCATTTATTTGTTGCATAGCATAATAAAACAACAGCAAAAAAAAAATATATAAAACAAAATCTCAAAAATATTTTCACAATAAATACCCTTATCTCGGATAGTCTAACTTTTAGCTAGCCTGGTTTCAAGTTCTTTGTAAGCTAAGTAGCCACGCAGTCCGACGGAAGAGATAAGGGATGCTAAAAATCATTCTTTCGCAATAATCATTTTTATCTCGGATAGTCTGCCCTTTAGCTAGCCTGGTTTCGGGTTCTTTCTAAGCTAAGTAGCCACGCAGTTCGACGAGATAAGAGATAAAAGGATAATAATAAAAAAATAATAATAATAATAAAAAATCAAAAGACTTATAAAAAGAATTTTGACAACGTCGTAGCATTCATATCTCATCATTTCATAAGTGGAAAAACCAAGAGAGAAATTAAATGCATAAGGAAAGTATGCATACGCATCATTTTAATAAATCCCTAAAAAATGGGTCTTAGAAACGTTTTTTGGGAAAAATTTTGGGCCAAATCGCTCTGACCGCCTCTTCTGACGGCAGCGACAGATGGCGACTCCACTGGGGAAACTAAAGAGTTGATCCCATTTAGTGATGGACTAGTTTAGGAAACAAAAACTAGAAATTACGCTTTAACCCTTTCTTGCTTTTATAGCATGCTTTATTGTTTGGCTTTAATAATTATTGTATGGTTATTTTCTGCAATTGTCTAATATAAACTGTACACAACCCTTGCACACTATAGTCCCTCTATAGCTGGGGCCAAGAGAGAATACACATAGGGAGTGGGTGGCAGGTACGGCCGACCATGGTAATGGCCATAGTGCCACTAGGTTGTTGTCGGAAACCACCACTCAAGGTGATAACCTTCTTTTTCTCGGTCTAAGAACATCGACACGGACATCCGTGCATGGTTCGAAGACTGGGAGATCGAAGGGTCCCTATAATGGGGGCACCTTGAGGGTCCGGCCTTGGTGAGAACAGTTAGAACCTACCTTTGCCAATGCACTTTTCTCGGGAAACCCCTATCTCATAATTAAACGTCACTCTATTCACGGATGAGTGAATTGTTTGTGCATTCGTTTGTTACATTTGTTTGTTGCATAGCATAATCATACAACAGCAAAAAAAATATATATATATATATATATATATATATATATATAAAACAAAATCTCAAAAATATTTTCACAATAAATACCCTTAACTCTGACAGTATGCCTTTTAGCTAGCCTGGTTTCAGGTTATTTGTAAGCAAAGTAGCCACGCAGTCTGATAGAAGAGATGAAGGATGCTAAAAATCATTCTTTCGCAATAATCATTTTTATCTCGGACAGTCTGCATTTTAGCTAGCCTGGTTTCAGGTTCTTTGTAAGCTAAGTAGTCACGCAGTCCGACAGAACAGATAAATGGGTAATAATAAAAAATATTAATAAAAAATAATAATAATAACAAAATCAAAACACTTATAAAAAGAATTTTGATAAAGTTGTCACATTTATATCGCATCATGTCATAAGTGAAAAAACCAAGAAAGAAAGTAAATGCATAAGAAAAGTATGCATACGCATCATTTTAATAAACCCCTAAAAAATGGGTCTTAGAAGCATTTTTTGGGAAAATTTTTGGGCCAAATCGCTCTAATCACCTCTTCTAACAGCGGCGACAGATGGAGACTCCACTGGGGAAGCTAGAGAGTTGTTCCCATTTAGTGATGGACTAGTTTAGGAAATAAAAACTAGAAATTATGCTTTTACCCTTTCTTTCTTTTATAACATGTTTTATTGTTTGGCTTTAATAATTGTTGTATGCTTATTTTCTGCAATTGTCTGAAATAAACTATACACAACCCTTGCACATTATAGTCCCTCTATACCTAGGGGCAAGAGAGAATACACATAAGGAGTTGGTGGCAGGTACGACCGACCATGGTAATGGCCATAGTGCCAGCAGGTCGTTCTCGAAAACCACCACTCAAGGTGATAACCTTCTTTTTCTCTGTCTAAGAACATCGACACAGACATCCGTGCATGGTTCGAAGACTGGGAGATCGAAGGGTCCCTATCAAGGGGGCACCTTGGGGGCCTGGCCTTGGTGAGAACAGTTAGAACCTACCTTTGCCAATGAACTTTTCTGCAGGAAACCCCTACCTCGTAAATAAACGTCACTCTGTTCGTGGATGAGTGAATTTTTTGTGCATTTGTTTGTTACATTTGTTTGTTGCATAGCATAATCATACAACAACAAAAAAAATATATATATAAAACAAAATCTCAAAAATATTTTCACAATAAATACCCTTATCTCAGACAGTCTGCCTTTTAGCTAGCCTGGTTTCAGGTTCTTTGTAAACTAAGTAGCCACGCAGTCCGACAAAAGAGATAATGGATGCTAAAAATCATTCTTTCGCAATAATCATTTTTATCTCGGACAGTCTGCGTTTTAGCTAGACAAGTTTCAGGTTCTTTGTAAGCTAAGTAGCCACGCAGGCCGACAGAAGAGATAAAAGGGTCATAATAATAATAATAAATAATAATAACAAAATCAAAACACTGATAAAAATAATTTTGACAAAGTTTTAGCATTCATATCGCATCATGTCATAAGTGAAAAAACCAAGAGAGAAAATAAATGCATAAGGAAACTATGCATATGCATCATTTTAATGAACCCCTAAAAAATGGGTCTTAGAAGCATTTTTTGGGTAAAGTTTTGGGCCAAATCGCTCTGACCGCCACTTTTGACGGCGGCGACAGAAGGAGACTCCGCTGGAGAAGATAGAGAGTTGATCCCATTTAGTGATGGACTAGTTTAGGAAATAAAAACTAGAAATTATGCTTTTACCCTTTCTTGCTTTTATAACATGCTTTATTGTTTGGCTTTAAAAATTGTTGTATGCTTATTTTCTGCAATTATCTGAAATAAACTGTACACAACCCTTGCACACTATAGTCCCTCTATACCCAGGGGCAAGAGAGAATACACATAAGGAGTTGGTGGCAGGTACGGCCGACCATGGTAATGGCCATAGTGCCAGCAGGTCGTTGTCGGAAACCACCACTAGAGGTGATAACCTTCTTTTTCTCGGTCTAAGAACATCGACATAGACATCCGTGCATGGTTCGAAGACTGGGAGATCGAAGGGTCCCTATCAAGGGGGCACCTTGGGGGCCTAGCCTTGGTGAGAACAGTTAGAACCTACCTTTGCCAATGCACTTTTCTGCAGGAAACCCTTACCTCATAATTAAACGTCACTCTGTTCGTGGATGAGTGAATTTTTTGTGCATTCGTTTGTTGCATTTGTTTGTTGCATTTGTTTGTTGCATAGCATAATCATACAACAACAAAAAATATATATATATAAAACAAAATCTCAAAAATATTTTCACAATAAATACCCTTATATCGGACAGTCTGCCTTTTAGCTAGCCTGGTTTCAGGTTCTTTGTAAGCTAAGTAGCCACGCAGTCCGACAAAAGAGATAATGGATGCTAAAAATCATTCTTTCGCAATAATCATTTTTATCTCGGACAGTCTGCGTTTTAGCTAGACAAGTTTCAGGTTCTTTGTAAGCTAAGTAGCCACGCAGGCCGACAAAAGAGATAAAAGGGTCATAATAATAATAAATAATAATAACAAAATCAAAACACTGATAAAAAGAATTTTGACAAAGTTGTAGCATTCATATCGCATCATGTCATAAGTGGAAAAACCAAGAGAGAAAATAAATGCATAAGGAAACTATGCATATGCATCATTTTAATGAACCCCTAAAAATTGGGTCTTAGAAGCATTTTTTGGGAAAAGTTTTGGGCCAAATCGCTCTAACCGCCACTTTTGACGGCGGCGACAGAAGGAGACTCCGTGGAGAAGATAGAGAGTTGATCCCATTTAGTGATGGACTAGTTTTAGAAATAAAAACTAGAAATTACGCTTTTACCCTTTCTTGCTTTTATAACATGCTTTACTGTTTGACTTTAATAATTGTTGTATGCTTATTTTCTGCAATTGTCTAAAATAAACTGTACACAACCCTTGCACACTATAGTCCCTCTATACCCGAGGGCAAGAGAGAATACACATAAGGAGTGGGTGGCAGGTACAACTGACCATGGTAATGGACATAGTGCCAGCAGGTCGTTGTCGGAAACCACCACTCAAGGTGATAACCTTCTTTTTCACGGTCTAAGAACATCGACACAGACATCCGTGCATGGTTCGAAGACTGGAAGATCGAAGGGTCCCTATAGTGGGGGCACCTTGGGGGCCTGGCCTTGGTGAGAACAGTTAGAACCTACCTTTGCCAATGCACTTTTCTATAAGAAACCCCTACCTCGTAATTAAACCTCACTCTGTTCGCGGATGAGTGAATTGTTTGTGCATTCGTTTGTTTCATTTGTTTGTTGCATAGCATAATCATACAATAGCAAAAAATAAATATATAAAACAAAATCTCAAAAATATTCTCACAATAAATACCCTTATCTCGGACAATCTACCTTTTAGCTAGCTTGGTTTCAGGTTCTTCTTAAGATAAGTACCCACGTAGTCCGATAGAAGAGATAAGGGATGCTAAAAATCATTCTTTCGCAATAATCATTTTTATCTCTAACAGTCTGCCTTTTAGCTTGCCTGGTTTCAAGTTCTTTGTAAGGTAAGTAGCCACGTAGTCCGACAGAAGAGATAAAAGGGTAATAATAATAATAACAAAATAATAATAACAAAATCAAAACACTTATAAAAAGAATTTTGACAAAGTCGTAGCATTCATATCGCATCATGTCATAAGTGGAAAAACCAAGAGATAAAATAAATGCATAAGGAAAGTATGCATACACATCATTTTAATAAACCCCTAAAAAATGGGTCTTAGAAGCATTTTTTGGGAAAAACTTTTGGCCAAATTGCTCCGACTGCCTCTTCTAACGGCGCCGATAGATGGCGACTCCGCTGGGGAAGCTAGAGATTTGATCCCATTTAGTGAAGAACTAGATTAGGAAATAAAAACTAGAAATTATGCTTTTACCCTTTCTTGCTTTTATAACATTCTTTACTGTTTGGCTTTAATAATTGTTATATGCTTATTTTCTGCATTTGTCTGAAGTAAACTGTACACAACCCTTGCACACTATAGTCCCTCTATACCCGGGGGAAAGAGAGAATACACATAGGGAGTGGGTGGCTGGTGCGGCCGACCATCGTAATGGCCATAGTGCTAGCAGGTCGTTGTCGGAAACCACCATTCATTGTGATAACCATCTTTTTCTCGGTCTAAGAACATCGACACGGACTTCCGTGCATGGTTCGAAGACTGGGAGATCGAAGGGTCCCTATAATGGGGGCAACTTGGGGGCCTGGCCTTGGTGAGAACAGTTAGAACCTACCTTTGCCTATGCACTTTTCTGCAGGAAACCCCTACCTCGTAATTAAACGTCACTCTGTTCACGGATGAATGAATTGTTTGTGCATTCGTTTGGTGCATAGCATAATCATACAACAACAATAAAAATATATATAAAACAAAATCTCAAAAATATTTTCACAATAAATACCCTTATCTCGGAGAGTCTGCCTTTTAGCTAGCCTGGTTTCAGGTTCTTTGTGAGCTAAGTAGCCACGCAGTCCGACAATAGAGATAAGGGATACTAAAAATCATTCTTTCGCAATAATCATTTTTATCTCGGACAGTCTGCCTTTTAGCTAGCCTAGTTTCAGGTTCTTTGTAAGCTAAGTAGTCACGCAGTCCGACAGAAGAGATAAAAGGCTAATAATAAAAAAAATTAATAATAACAAAATCAAAACACTTATAAAAAGAATTTTCACAAAGTCGTAGCATTAATATCGCATCATGTCATAAGAGGAAAAACCAAGAGAGAAAATAAATGCATATGGAAAATATGCATACGCATCATTTTAACAAACCCCTAAAAAATGGGTCTTAGAAGCATTTTTTGGGAAAAATTTTGGGCCAAATCGCTCCGACCGTCTCTTCTAACGGCGGCAACAGATGGCGACTCCGCTGGGGAAGCTAGAGAGCTGATCCCATTTAGTGATGGACTACTTTCGGAAATAAAAACTAGAAATTACGCTTTTACCCTTTCTTGCTTTTATAACATGCTTTACTGTTTGGCTTTAATAATTGTTGTATGCTTATTTTCTGCAATTGTCTGAAATAAACTGTACACAACTCTTGCACACTATTTTCTGCAATTGTCTGAAATACCAGCAGGTCGTTGTCAGAAACCACCACTCAAGGTGATAACCTTCTTTTTCTCGGTCTAAGAATATCGACACGGACATCCGTGCATGGTTCGAAGACTTGGAGATCGAAGGGTCCCTATAATGGGGGCACCTTGGGGGCCTGACCTTTGTGAGAACAGTTCGACCTACCTTTGCCAATGCATTTTTCTGCAGGAAACACCTACCTTGTAATTAAATGTCACTCTGTTCGCGGATGAGTGAATTGTTTGTGCATTTGTTTGTTGCATAGCATAATCATACAACAACAAAAAATATATAAAACAAAATCTCAAAAATATTTTCACAATAAATACCCTTATCTCGGACAGTGTACCTTTTAGCTAGCCTGGTTTCAGATTCATTGTAAGCTAAGTGGCCACGCAGACCGATAAAAGAGATAAGGGATGCTAAAAATCATTCTTTCGCAATAATCATTTTTATCTCGGACAGTCTGCCTTTTAGCTAGCCTGGTTTCAGGTTCTTTGTAAGCTAACTATTCATGCAGTCCGACAGAAGAGATAAAGGGGTAATAATAATAATAAAATAATAAGTAATAATAATAACAAAATCAAAACACTTATAAAAATAATTTTGACAAAGTCGTAGCATTCATATTGCATCATGTCAGAAGTGGAAAAACCAAGAGAGAAAATAAATGCATAAGGAAAGTATGCATACGCATCATTTTAATAAACCCCTAAAAAATGGGTCTTAGAAGCATTTTTTGGGAAAATTTTTGGGTCAAATGCTCCGACGGCCTCTTCTGAAAGTGGTGACATATGGCGACTCCACTGGGGAAGCTAGAGAGTTGATCCCATTTAGTGATGGACTGGTTTAGGAAATAAAAACTAGAAATTACGCTTTTACACTTTCTTTCTTTTATAACATGCTTTACTGTTTGGCTTTAAGAATTGTTTATGCTTATTTTCTGCAATTGTCTGAAATAAACTGTACACAACCCTTGCACACTATAGTCCCTCTATACCTGGGGGCAAGAGAGAATACACATAGGGAGTGAGTGGCTGGTACGGCCAACCATGGTATTGGCCATAGTGCCAGCAGGTCGTTTTCGGAAACCACCATTCATTGTGATAACCATCTTTTTCTCGGTCTAAGAACATCGACATGGACTTCCGTGCATGGTTCGAAGACTGGGAGATCGAAGGGTCCCTATAATGGGGGCACCTTGGGGGCCTGGCCTTGGTGAGAACAGTTAGAACTTACCTTTGCCAATGCACTTTTCTGCAGGAAACCCCTACCTTGTAATTAAACGTCACTCTGTTCACGGATGAGTAAATTGTTTGTGCATTCGTTTGTTTCATTTGTTTGTTGTATAGCATAATCATACAATATATATATATATATATATATATATAAAACAAAATCTCAAAAATATTTTCACAATAAATACCCTTATCTCGGACGACCTACATTTTAGCTAGCCTGGTTTTAGGTTTTTTGCAAGCTAAGTACCCACGCAGTCCGACAGAAGATATAAGGGATGCTAAAAATCATTCTTTCACAACAATCATTTTTATCTTGGATAGTCTACCTTTTAGCTAGCCTGGTTTCAGGTTCTTTGTAAGCTAAGTAGTCTTGCAGTCCGACAGAAGAGATAAAAGGGTAATAATAAAAATAAATAAATAAATAATAATAACAAAATCAAAACACTTATAAAAAGAATTTTGACAAAGTTGTAGCATTCATATCGCATCATGTCATAAGTGGAAAAACCAAGAGAGAAAATAAATGCATAAGGAAAGTATACATACGCATCATTTTAATAAACCACTAAAAAATGGGTCTTAGAAGCGTTTTTTTGGGAAAATTTTGGGCCAAATCGCTTCGACCGCCTCTTCTGACGGCGGTGACAGATGGCGACTCCGCTGGGGAAGCTAGAGAGTTGATCCCATTTAGTGATGGACTAGTTTAGGAAATAAAAACTAGAAATTATGCTTTTACCCTTTCTTGCTTTTATAATATTCTTTACTGTTTGGCTTTAATAATTGTTGTATACTTATTTTCTGCAATTGTCTGAAATAAACTGTACACAACCCTTGCACACTATAGTCCCTCTATACCCGAGCGAAAGAGAGAATACACATAGGGCATGGGTGGCAGGTACGATCGACAATGGTATTGGCCATAGTTCCAGTAGGTCGTTGTTGGAAACCACCACTCAAGGTGATAACCTTCTTTTTCTCGGTCTAAGAACATCGACACAGACATCCGTGCATGGTTCGAAGACTGGGAGATCAAAGGGTCCCTATAATGGGGGCCTCTTGGGGGCGTGGCCTTGGTGAGAACAGTTATAACCTACCTTGACGTCGGCGACAAATGGCGACTCCGCTGGGGAAGCTAGAGAGTTGATCCCATTTAGTGATGGACTAGTTTAGGAAATAAAAACTATAAATTACGCTTTTACCCTTTCTTTATTTTATAACATGCTTTACTGTTTGGCTTTAATAATTGTTGTATACTTATTTTCTGCAATTGTCTGAAATAAACTGTACACAACCCTTGCACACTATAGTCCCTCTATACCCGGGGGAAAGAGAGAATACACATAGGGCATGGGTGGCAGGTACAATCGACCATGGTAATGGCCATAGTGCCAGTAGGTCGTTGTCGGAAACCACCACTCAAGGTGATAACCTTCTTTTTCTCGGTCTAAGAACATCGACACGGACATCCGTGCATGGTTCGAAGACAGGGAGATCGAAGGGTCCCTATAATGGGGGCACCTTGGGGGCCTGGCCTTGGTGAGAACAGTTATAACCTACCTTGACAATGCACTTTTCTGCTGGAAACCCCTACCTCGTAATTAAACGTCACTTTATTTGCGGATGAGTGAATTGTTTGTGCATTCGTTTGTTGCATTTGTTTGTTGCATAGCATAATCATACAATAGCTAAAAAAAATATATAAAACAAAATCTCAAAAATATTTTCACAATAAATACCCTTATCTCGGACTGTCTGCCTTTTAGCTAGCCTGGTTTCAGGTTCTTTGTAAGCTAAGTAGTCACGCAGTCTGACAGAAGAGATAAGGGATGCTAAAAATCATTCTTTCGCAATAATCATTTTTATCTCGGACAATTTGCCCTTTAGCTAGCCTGGTTTCAGGTTCTTTGTAAGCTAAGTAGCCACTCAGTCAGAAAGAAGAGATAAAAGGGTAATAAAAATAATAATAATAATAACAAAATTAAAACACTTATAAAAAGAATTTTGACAAAGTCGTAGCATTCATATTGCATCATGTCATAAGTGGAAAAACCAAGAGATAAAATAAATGCATAAGGAAAGTATGCAGACACATCATTTTAATAAACCCCTAAAAAATGGGTCTTAGAAGCGCTTTTTGGGAAAATATTTGGGCCATATCGCTCCGACCACCTCTTTTGACAGCAGCGACAGATGGGGACTCCGCTGGGGAAGCTAGAGAGTTGATCCCATTTAGTGATGGACTAGTTTAGGAAATAAAAACTAGAAATTACGCTTTTACCCTTTCTTGCTTTTATAACATGCTTTACTGTTTGGCTTTAATAATTGTTGTATGCTTATTTTCTGCAATTGTCTGAAATAAATTGTACACAACCCTTGCACACTATAGTCCCTCTATACTCGGGGGCAAGAGAGAATACACATAGGGAGTAAGTGGCAGGAACGACCGACCATGGTAATGGCCATAGTGCCAGCAAGTCGATGTCGGAAACCACCACTCAAGGTGATAACCTTCTTTTTCACGGTCTAAGAACATTGACACGGACATCCATGCATGGTTCGAAGATTGGGAGATCGAAGGGTCCCTATAATGGGGGCACCTTGGGGGCCTGGCCTTGGTGAGAACAGTTAGAACCTACCTTTGCCAATGCACTTTTCTGCAGGAAACCCCTACCTCGTAATTAAACGTCACTCTATTCGCGGATGAGTAAAGTGTTTGTGCATTCGTTTGTCGCATTTATTTGTTGCATAGCATAATAAAAATACAGCAAAAAAAATATGTATAAAACAAAATCTCAAAAATATTTTCACAATAAATACCCTTATCTCAGACAGTCTACCTTTTAGCTAGTCTGGTTTCAGGTTCTTTGTAAGCTAAGTAGCCACGCAGTCTGACAGAAGAGATAAGGGATGCTAAAAATCATTCTTTTGCAATAATCATTTTTATCTCGGACAGTCTGCCTTTTAGCTAGCCTGGTTTCAGGTTCTTTGTAAGCTAAGTAGCCACGCGATCCGACGTAACAGATAAATTGGAAATAATAAAAAATAATAATAATAAATAATAATAAAAAATAATAATAATAACAAAATAAAAAAAATTATAAAAAGAATTTTGATAAAGTCGTAACATTTATATCGCATCATGTCATAAGTGAAAAAACCAAGAAAGAAAATAAATGCATAAGAAAAGTATGCATACGCATCATTTTAATAAACCCCTAAAAAATGGGTATTAGAAGCATTTTTTGGGAAAAATTTTGGGCCAAATCGCTCCGACCGTCTCTTCTAACGGCGACAACAGATGGCGACTCCATTGGGGAAGCTAGAGAGTTGATCCCATTTAGTGATGGACTACTTTCGGAAATAAAAACTAGAAATTACACTTTTACCCTTTTCTTCCTTTTATAACATGCTTTACTGTTTCGCTTTAATAATTGTTGTATGCTTATTTTCATCAATTGTCTGAAATAAACTGTACACAACCCTTGCACAATATAGTCCCTCTATACCGGGGGCAAGAGAGAATACACATAGGGAGTGGGTGGCAGGTACGGCCGACCATGGTAATGGCCATAGTGCCAGCAGGTCGTTGTCAGAAACCACCACTCAAGGTGATAACCTTCTTTTTCTCGGTCTAAGAATATCGACACGGACATCCGTGCATGGTTCGAAGACTTGGAGATCGAAGGGTCCCTATAATGGGGGCACCTTGGGGGCCTGACCTTTGTTAGAACAGTTAGAACCTACCTTTGCCAATGCACTTTTCTGCAGGAAACCCCTACCTCGTAATTAAACGTCACTCTGTTCGCGGATGAGTGAATTGTTTGTGCATTCGTTTGATGCATTTGTTTGTTGCATAGCATAATCATGCAACAAAAAAAATATATAAAACAAAATCTCAAAAATATTTTCACAGTAAATACCCTTATCTCGGACAGTGTACCTTTTAGCTAGCCTGGTTTCAGATTCATTGTAAGCTAAGTAGCCACTGCAGACCTATAGAAGAGATAAGGGATGCTAAAAATCATTCTTTTGCAATAATCATTTTTATCTCGGACGATCGCCTTTTAGCTAGCCTGGTTTCGGGTTCTTTGTAAGCTAACTATTCATGCAGATCCGACGGAAGAGATAAAAGGGTAATAATAATAAAAAATAATAAATAATAATAATAATAACAAAATCAAAACACTTATAAAAATAATTTTGACAAAGTCGTAGCATTCATATCGCATCATATCAGAAGTGGAAAAACCAAGAGAGAAAATAAATGCATAAGGAAAGTATGCATACGCATCATTTTATTAAACCCCTAAAAAATGGGTCTTAGAAGCGTTTTTTGGGAAAATTTTTGGGCAAAATCGCTCCACTGGCCTCTTCTGATAGCGGTGACAGATGGCGACTCCACTGGGGAAGCTAGAGAGTTGATCTCATTTAGTGATGGACTGGTTTACGAACTAAAAACTAGAAATTACGCTTTTACACTTTCTTGCTTTTATAACATGCTTTACTGTTTGGCTTTAAGAATTGTTGTATGCTTATTTTCTGCAATTGTCTGAAATAAACTGTACACAACCCTTGCACACTATAGTCCCTCTATACCCGGGGGCAAGAGAGAATACACATAGGGAGTGGGTGGCTGGTACAGCCGACCATGGTAATGGCCATAGTGCCAGCAGATCATTGTCGGAAACCACCATTCATTGTGATAACCATCTTTTTCTCAGTCTAAGAACATCGACATGGACTTCCGTGCATGGTTTGAAGACTGGGAGATCGAAGGGTCGCTATAATGGGGGCACCTTGGGGGCCTTGTTAGAAAAGTAGTTTTAAATCAAGAGGGGGGGTGAATTGATTTTTGAAAGTTTTTCGCAATACACAGATTATCTAATTCGAAAATTAAGTTTACTAATCAATTCACGAATCACAAAGCAATTAAA
>OY731406.1:25013492-25250413 GCA_963425845.1 Sphenostylis stenocarpa
GCGATTCTAACAGTTCTTTGAAAATCTTTCTTGAGGCAACTTGATTTCTTTTGAAGAAGAAACACTTACAGCAGAATTGCATAAACTGGTTTGAGCATTCTAGTTTCTTCTTTTTCATTTCTTTACATTCTTTTTGTATTGTTTGGTGCCTGGAATTTGGGCACTGGTTTCTCTGCAGCTGGAATTTGGTTGTAGAGGTTATCAAGAACTGGAATTTGGTTCTTGGTGAGAGGTTAAGTGCAGGAACTGGAATTTGGTTCTTGTGGTAGATTAAGTGTAAGATTGTAAGTCTGTAAAACATTTGATCTAGTGGAACCCAGCTGGAATTTGGCTGGAGACTGGACGTAGCCCTGGTATTGGGTGAACCAGTATAAAACACCGGTGATATCTTTCTTAACCTTTCTCTATTTTAATTTTGTCGCTGCATTTATATTGATTGATTGCTTTGTAATTCAAGAACAGATCTGGAATCTTAATTTTTGAATTAGATAATCTGTTATTTGCGAAAAACTTTTAAAGATCAATTCACCCCCCCTTTTGATCTCAGCCTCTTTTTCTAACACAAGGTAAGCTGAATAAAAGGCATGTCAAGTGGGTGGAATTTCTAGAGCAAATCCCTTATGTTATCAAACATAAAAGGGGACAAGGTAATGTTGTAACTAACACTATTTCTCAGTGTCGCCACCGTCAGAAGAGGCGATCGGAGCGACACGATGGTTTTGAAATGACTCGCATTTTTTGAAAGAAATGGTTCAACGCCATTAGGTTGTCCGATAATCGGGCTGGACCTAAAGGCGAGGTTTTCAAAAAGGTTTGAGGAGTCTCAATTAGTGTTTTAACCTTAAACACTGAAAAAGGTAAAGAAAAAGAAGAAGGCAGTTGTTTTAGAAAAAAAACCAACTTTGGCCATTACAACCAGAGTCGGGTAAGGGAGTTAGTTACGTGTGCGGAAGGTGTTAGCACCCCACAACGCCCCTTTCGGGTTCCCTATGATGGACTAACTTAGAAAATAAACACTTAAAGAAATTATGCTTTCACCCTTATTATTCTATCTACTTGTAGAATTTAAATATCTACATGGCCTTATTATCTAATGCAGACAAAGAAAGCGATAAAGAAAGCAGTAAAAGAGACAGAGAATAGAGAAGGAACCTCCGAAGCAAGCTTTTATATTAACTCTTCGAAAACTTGAGGATGCTTTTTGGCAGTCCTCGCACTCTACAAGCACGCTCCTCCCGCAAAATAAAGAAAAGTCACTCTACCGAGGGCCGGAAGTCTCAAAAGGAGACTTCCTTAACCGATTTCAACCTTAAAAGAAATCGAAAAGCTCACTCAAACCCCAGAATAATGCTCAGAGTCACTCTAAAGTGCCAAAAGGCTTCCTAGAGAGTGGTAGGAGTGAAAAGGTGTGAAAAATCGGAGAATGGGAGCTCCTATTTATAGGGAACCGGGCCTGGAAAAGGTGGACGGCCATCTAGACTTAGTGGACGGCAGTCCATGGAAAAAAGTGACCATGGACGGTCGTCCAAGCTAAGTGGGCGGTCGTCCATGGCCTTAAAGCTGCCATGGACGACCATCTGCTTGTCCTGGACAGCCATCCGCTGTCTCTGGCGGATTTCCCGATTTTTAATGCCTCTAAAAACCCTTCCTATCTTAAATGGAACCTAGACAAAGCTACTAGGGACTTAATAAAGTCTTGACCATCTTCTAAACGGGCGATCTTCAGCTTTATTAGAGAGTCAGGCAAGATTTGGGGTCTACAGCTGCCCCCCCTTTACCCGACCAATTGACTATGGGTTAACATACCATGAGGTCAATTGGTGGGTGAAGGAGTTAACCCTCTTGCCCAGTTTTCTTATGGATGCTCCTCTTACTGTGGAGGCTGACCCTTCAGACAACACATAGAGAACTTCGGGATGCTCCTTCGATGCGGTAGCTAACCCTTTGGCTATGGTGGCAGCTTACTGATACCGATCATGTGCCGGGGTTATGCCTGTGTGCAGGTCTTTGTCTCTAGGACCTTCCTTGTCCTAAAACGGTGGTGGCGGCTTACTGCTTCTGATCATGCACCGGTTGTTGCCTGTTTGTAGGTCTTCGTCTTCAGGTCTTTCCCTTTCCCGAAGTGGTGGTGGTGGCTTACTGCTTCTGATCATGCGCCGATTTTTTCCTGTGTGCAAGTCTTTGTCTTCAGGTCTTTCCCTTTCCCGAAGTGGTGGTGGTGGCTTACTGCTTCCGATCATGCACTGGTTTTTCCTGTGTGCAGGTCTTCATCTTCAGGTCTTTCCCTTTCCCGAAGTGGTGGTGGCGACTTACTGCTTCCGATCATGCGCCGATTTTTCCTGTGTGCAGGTGTTCGTCTTCAGGTCTTTCCCTTTCCCGAAGTGATGGTGGCGGCTTACTGCTTCCGATCATGCACCGATTTTGCCTGTGTGCAGGTGTTCTTCTTCAGGTCTTTCCCTTTCCCGAAGTGGTGGTGGCAGCTTACTGCTTCCGATCATGCGTTGGTTTCATGGGGGAGTGATTGCTCTTGACTCTTGTGTAGTCATCCGGTATGCCAGGGATTCTTCGCTTTTGGCTTTTTCTTTAGTCGTCCAGCTTCTTGACTGCTGGGGATTCTTGATGAATGCCTCTTAGGTAGGCAGGAATCCATTGGGGATTTGTTGATTTTGATGATGCCTCTGAGTAGGCAGATACTTCATCAGAAGTGAAGACCTTCGGTTTGCGTTGTTTTGCCTATGAGTAGGCTGATCCGCTTAGGGGTAGAGCTTCATTTGGAGACTTGTTTGGGGTTCTTCCTGTTTTCAAACACAAACATGGGGCTAGTCTATGCATGAATGCTTTTCATTTTTGGTTATTTATCTGAGGTGATTATTTTATTTTATTTTTTTTTTCGGTTTTGACAAAGTCGTTTTGTGTGACTACTTTGTGTGGATGCCTTAAATGCAATCTATTTTCATTCGATGCATCTAGAAAGTGAATAGCATTTCTTGTTGGACCTTCATGATTATGTTGATGGGCTCTTCTTTTATTTGTCTTTTTTTTATTAAGCCCTATCTTTTGCCTAGACCTCCTTTTTGGGGTTTTCGATCTAGTAGACTGCCTTAATTTTGCCTAGGATATCTCAGCGGGTTTTGACTCTTTTTCTTTTCTTATACTTTCTTGTATTGCATGATTACAATTTATTCAACATAGAGGCATTTTCATAATTTGGTCAAGAGAAAAGAAATGAAAGACAATTTTATTGATATGAACAAATAGTTTATTTCTTACAGACGAATTTACAAAGGGATTTAGAAGCATGGCTGGCCAAGGTTGGCTACATTGTATAAGCTATAACAATCATGCCTCTGACATCTGCCCCCCTGGTTCTCCTAGTTACCGTAGTCGAGATGCTCGAGTCCGGAGTGAAGACTATGCAGAGGTTGACCGCTTCTGGAAGGATACCTTAGTCGTCTTGCGATTTTCGGCTAAGGTAATCACTGCTCTTTTTATTTTGTTTTTGAAGCCTCTAAGTTTTGCCTAGGACGTGTCCTAGCGAGGTGTGTGGATCTTAACTTTTTCCCAGGACGCCCTTTTATGAATTTTCATCCTGGCGGATCATGAGCAATGCCTTCAAGCGTGATACTTCTTCACCGCATCTGAATTGACTGGGTGCCGCAATTCTTCTCCATCCATATTGGTGAGGATAAGAGCTCCTCCTGAGAATGCTTGCTTGACCACAAAGAGTCCCTCATAATTTGCCACCCATTTTCCGATTTTGTCCTTCTGGGCCGGAAGCAGTTTCTTTATTACTAGATCCCCCTCGTGATAAGTGTGGGGGTTGACTTTTTTGTCATAAGCCCTTTTGATTTTCTTTTGGTAGTCTTGTCCGTGACATATGGTGTCCAATCGTTTCTCTTCGATTAGGTTTAATTGATCGTACTGATTTTGGACCCATTCTGCTTCTGTCAACTTTGCTTCCATGATAACTCGCAGGGAGGGTATTTCGACTTCCACTGGTAGTACGGCCTCCATGCCATACACGAGGGAAAACGGGGTGGCTCCTGTGGAGGTCCGTACAGAAGTTCGGTATCCGTGCAGGGCAAAGGGTAACATTTCGTGCCAATCTTTATATGTTATTACCATCTTTTGGATAATTTTCTTGATGTTCTTGTCAGCCACTTCTATTGCACCGTTCATTTTGGGTCGGTATGGAGAGGAATTGAGATGTTGAATTTTGAAATCTTGGCATAATTCCTCTATCATCTTATTGTTCAGATTGGTCCCATTATCAGTAATGAGACGATGGGGGATGCCATACCGACACATGATATTTTTCTTGATGAAGGTGGTCACTGATTTCTTGGTCACATGTGCGTAGGACGCCGCTTCTACCCATATGGTAAAGTAGTCAATGGACACCAGGATGAAGTGATGACCATTGGACGCTTTGGGCTCGATGGGTCCAATAACATCCATGCCCCACATGGAGAAAGGTCATGGTGTAGCCAAGACGTTGAGAGGTGCTGGTGGGACATGAACATTGTCGGCATAGACCTGACATTTGTGACATCATTTGGCATACTGATGACAATCACCTTCCATCGTGGACCAGAAGTATCCTGCCCTTAGGATCTTTTTTGCCATGACATACCCTGGCATGTGGGTTCCGAAGGCTCCTTCATGAATTTCCTTAATCAGGGTTTGAGCCTCTTCGCGGTCCACACACCTCAACAAGTTAGAGTCAAAATTTTTCTTATAAAGGGTTCCTCCGATCAGTGTGAACCCTACAGCTCTCTTCCGAATGGTCATTTTATCATTATCATTAATTCCCTTGGGATATTCGCCCTTCATGAGGTATCGCTTGATGTCATGATACCAAGGGGATTTGTCTTCCTCACTAGTTACTGTCATACAAAAAGCTTGTTTATCATGCAACCTTATTTGGATAATCAGTATCTCACGTTCTTGATCTAAGGCGAACATGGATGACAAAGTAGCAAGGACATTTGCGAACTGATTGTCTTCCTGAGGAATGTACTCGAAAGTGACGTTTTCCATCCTCGAAATCATATTTCGAATGTACTTTAGATATGGGATCAATTTGGAGTTTCTGATTTCCCATTCACCCTTGAGTTGATAGATGACAAGGAATGAGTCACCAAAAACTTTGAGTTTGGTCACCCCATGATCTAGAGCTGCTTGGAATCCTAAGGCGCAGGCTTCATACTCAGCCATGTTATTGGTGCAGTTGAAATTTAGCCTGACTATCACCGAGATGTACTTCTTTTCAGGGGATATTAAAATAGCTCCTATCCCGTGTCCAAGCATGTTCGAGGCTCCGTCGAAGAACATAGTCCATGCATCGTCCTCGGGTACTTCGTGTTGGATATGCATGATGTGTTCGTCTGGAAAATCATCTTGTAGGGACTGATATTCGTTTGTTGATCTGTGTGCTAGGTAGTCTGCTAGGGGACTTCCTTTGATAGCTTTTTGGGTGACATAGATGATGTCAAATTCCGAAAGGAGTACTTGTCACCTAGCTATCCTTCCAGTTAGGACGGGTTTTCAAACAGGTATTTGATTGGATCCATTTTGGAAACCAACCAGGTTGTATGTCTAATCATATACTGGCTGAGACGTTGAGTTGCCCAAACCAATGCACAACAAGTTTTTTCAAGTGGTGTATAACGGGTTTCATAGTCTAGGAATTTCTTGCTGAGGTAGTATATGACTTGTTCTTTCTTCCCCGTATCATCCTGTTGACCGAGCACACATCCCATAGATTCATCAAGTACCGATAGATAAAGAATTAGAGGTTTTCCTTCAACAGGAGGCACCAATACCGGTGGATTGGTTAAGCACAACTTAATTTTCTCAAAAGCTTATTGGCAATCGTCATTCCAAACTGTTGGTTGGTTCTTGCGTAATAGTTTGAAGATGGGTGCACATTTGTCTGTGAGTTGTGCGATGAACCTTGCTATGTAGTTAATCCGGCCAAGAAATCCTTTGATCTCCTTTTCAGTTTCCGGTGGGGACATTTCTAAAATTGCCTTTGTTTTGTCGGGGTCTACCTCTATTCCCTTTTTGCTGACGATAAACCCAAGTATTTTACCCAACCGTACTCCAAATGTACACTTAGCCGGGTTTAGCTTCAGTTGATACTTCTGAAGTCGATCGAATAATTTTCTCAAATAGAGAATGTGGTCCATTTCGTTCTTGGATTTGGTAATCATGTCATCCACATAAACTTCAATTTCTTTGTGGATCATGTCGTGGAATAATGTTACCATGGCCCTTTGATAGGTAGCCCCTGCGTTCTTGAGTCCAAAAGGCATGACTCTATAACAGAACATTCCCCACGGTGTGATGAAGGAAGTTTTTTCTCTATCTTCGACAACTAGCTTAATCTGATTAAACCTCGCGTATCCATCCATGAAGGAATAGAGTGTGTTCGTGGCAGTGTGATCCACCAACGTGTCGATGTGTGGTAGGGGAAAATCGTCTTTTGGACTTGCTCGATTTAGATCCCTGTAATCTACACACACTCTGATTTTCCCATTCTTTTTCATGACTGGCACGATGTTTGCCAGCCATTCAGGGTATTTGGACACGATCAGGAAATTAGCGTCCAGCTGTTTCTGTACTTCCTCCTTAATTTTTAAGGACCAATTAGGTTTCATCCTTCTTAGCTTTTGCTTTATTGGCCGGAAACCCTCTTTTAGAGGTAGTTTATGCTCCACTATGCTTGCGTCGAGTCCAGGAATGTCATGGTAAGATCAAGAGAATACGTCCGCGTATTCTTCCAATAACTGAATTAACCCTTCCCTGATGCCACTATCGATTTGGGTGGCGATACTTACTTCCTTCTTATCGTCCTTCTGTCCCAAATTGATGGTCTCTATCTCTTCCTGATAAGGTTGTATGGAGCGAGCTTCTCTTTCCAGCAATCTCTGCATGTCCGGAGAAATGGTCTCCTGCTCACTGTCGGATTCGACCCATTCGCCTTTGACTTCTGGATCCCACAGATATTTATCAATTACAAACATGATCGTTTTAATGGTTCTATTTTAGGTATATATTTTATTATTCAGTTATTTTGAAAGAATAATAAATAGAAGAGGGAAAAGAATAAATGTGAATATGGATGAAAAATGCCTCATGTATTGAAATAAAGGAAAAGGTACAAAATGCCCTTTTAGTCGATGATCTCACGGCCACGGGCTGGGACCGCAAGAAATACAAAGAAAGCTTTAAAAAAAGAGAGAAATAATCCTAACAACTGGTCCTTCCTATCCAACCCTATCACTCTGGTTGCGACAGAGGCTTGACTTCTATGCTGGGGGAGGGAGCATCAAAGGTGACCCATCTGGCATCTATTAAATCCTGGACCTTATATTTTAAGGCCCGACAGTTCTCCACTGAGTGTCTGGGAGCGCCTAAGTGGTAAGCGCATTTCTCATTGGGCTTATACCACTCAAGGTAAGGTGGGTCCACCTTTCTTGGCGGGATGTATGCCAGGAGCTTGGCCTCCACCAGGTTGGGCAGTAAACTCCCATAAGAGGTTGCAATAGGAGTGAGCTTCCTTTGCTGCCTCTAGGATTGCCTATCTGGCTTCGAAGAAGAAGAAGGAGTGTTGACGTTGATGGTGTTTACATTCTCCTCCTTCTTCCTGCCTAGGGACTTCTTGAATGATGCGTTGGAGGAGGAAGGTCGCGCTATCCTTCCACTCTTCAATCCCTGCTCCACCCTCTCGCCTATGGTGACCACATCTGCAAAGAGGGTTGACGTGTTCCCTATCATTTTGTCATAATACGGTCCAGTCAACGAGTTGATGAACATAGACACAGTCTCCTTGTCCAATAGTGGAGGCTCCACTTGGGCGGCCAGTTCCCTCCATCGCTGGGCGTACGCCTTAAAGGATTTGTCGCCTCTCTTGCTCAGTGTTTGGAGATATGACCTATCGGGGGTCAGATCGATGTTGTACTTATAGCGACAAAGAAAGGCATCTTCCAGTTGCTTCCAGTTCTGGACTTGTCCCTTCTCTAACTGCATGTACCAATTCAGAGCTGAATCAATCAGGCTCTCCTGAAAGCAGTGTATCAGGAGTTCTTTGTTATCAGCGTGGGGAGCCATCTTGCGGCAGTACATAGTAAGATGACTCCTGGGGCTAGTCATTCCCATGTACTTCGGGAAGTCTGGGACCTTGAACTTTAGAGGGAAACAGATGTTCTTAACGAGGCACATATCAACTGCCTCCTTTACGTCAAAGTTATGCCCCTCCATGGCCCTAAGCCTCTCTTCCAGAGCAGAGATTTGTTGCTTGGAGACTTCAAGGGGCTGGATAAGCACCGCCCTTGCTTCGGACTGCATAAGGGCCTCTTCTTCTTCTTTTTCTTCTTCCTCATGGTGAGTTGCGCGGTCACCATGAGTATCGCCCTTATTGAGATTTTGTTGGCGCATTAACTCCATCAATTGTGCCATTTATTCTTTCATAGCGTTAAGCTCAGCAGTAAGCTTACGGTTCTGCTCTTCTAGTTGCTCCATCAATTTAGCCTTTTGTGCACGGGTTCGGACCACAGAAAGACCAGCCACTTTCTAGAATGCAGATGAATTAGGGTTTTTATTAAAAATGAATGATTGGTGTAGGATAGATATGCCTTAAGACAATGACTTTGGTATCATCCTTAAAGCTTACGCTTTGCGGAGTGCCATACCCACTTCGGTAGAATGGTTCTTTCCTCATAAAGGTCACCATATACCTTAACACACTTGTCTCTTCCTTATGGAAGATTACAAGCGCACTTGGGCCTCTTTCGCCTTTGTCTTAGGGATATCTAATGCCCCCTAGAATGAATGTATTTATGCATGCACCAGTACAAAAGGGCGGCAGATGTTCAAAGTGGCATAACTTTTGACTGGGATTCCGATTTGGACGCACAATATATCAAAATAAAGAGAAAAAGGTGAAAAACAGGCCGCAAATCCCAATTTGGCCCAACAATTTTCCCAAAAAATGCTTCTAAGACCCATTTTTTAGGGATTTATTAAAATGATGCGTATGCATACTTTCCTTATGCATTTATTTTCTGTCTTGGTTTTTCCACTTATGACATGATGCAATATGAATGATACGACTTTGTCAAAATCCTTTTTATAAATGTTTTGATTTTGTTATTATTTTTAATTTTTTTTTAGCCTTTTATCTCTTCTGTCGGACTGTGTGGCTACTTAGCTTACAAAGAACCTGAAACCAGGCTAGCTAAAAAGCAGACTGTCCGAGATAAAAATGGTTATTGCGAAAGAAAAATTTTACCATCCCTTATCTCTTCTGTCGGACTGCGTGGCTACTTAACTTACAAAGAACCTGAAATCAGGCTAGCTAAAAGGCAGACTGTCCGAGATAAGGGTGTTTATTGCAAAAATATTTTTGAGATTTTGTTTTATATATTTTTTTGTTGTTTTATGATTATGTTATGCAACAATCAAATGCAACAAACAAATGTAACAAACAAATTCACAAACAATTCACTCATCCGTGAACAGAGTGATGTTTTATTCACGAGGTAGGGGTTTCCTACAGAAAAGTGCATCGGCAAAGGTAGGTTCTAACTGTTCTCACCAAGGTCAGGCCCCCAAGGTGCCCCCATTATAGGGACCCTTCAATCTCCCAGTCTTCGAACCATGCACGGATGTTCGTATCGATATTCTTAGACCAGAAGAAGAAGGTTATCACCTTGAGTGGTGGTTTCTGACAACGACCTGCTGGCACTATGGCCATTACCATGGTCAGTCGTACCTGCCACCCACTCCCTATGTGTATTCTCTCTTGCCCCCGGGTATAGAGGGACTATTGTGTGCAAAGGTTCGTGTATAGTTGTTTATTTCAAACAATTGCAGAAATAAGCATACAACAATTATTGAAGCCAAACAGTAAAACATGTTATAAAGCAAGAAAGGGTAAAAGCGTAATTTCTAGTTTTTATTTCTTAAGCTAGTCCATCACTAAATGGGATCAACTCTCTAGCTTCCCCAGCGGAGTCACCATCTGTCGCCGCCATCAAAAGAGGCGGTCGAAGCGACGCGATGGTTTTGAAATGACTCGCGTTTTTTGAAAGAAATGGTTCAACGCCTTTAGGCTGTCCGAGGGATGGACCTAAAGGCGAGGTTTTCGAAAAAGTTCGAGGAGTCGCCATCAATTTTTTAACCTTAAACACTGAAAAAGGTAAAGAAAAAGAAGAAGGCAGTGGTTTTAGAAAAAACCAACTTTGGCCATTACAACCAGAGTCGGGTAAGGGAGTTAGTTACGTGTGCGGAAGGTGTTAGCACCCCACAACGCCTCTTTCGGGTTCCCTATGATGGACTAACTTAGAAAATAAACACTTAAAGAAATTATGCTTTCACCCTTATTATTCTATCTACTTGCAGAATTTAAATATCTACATGGCCTTATTATCTAATGCAGACAAAGAAAGCGATAAAGAAAGCAGTAAAAGAGACAGAGAATAGAGAAGGAACCTCCGAAGCAAGCTTTTATATTAACTCTTCGAAAACTTGAGGATGCTTTTTGGCAGTCCTCGCACTCTACAAGCACGCTCCTCCCGCAAAATAAAGAAAAGTCACTCTACCGAGGGCCGGAAGTCTCGAAAGGAGACTTCCTTAACCGATTTCAACCTTAAAAGAAATCGAAAAGCTCACTCGAACCCCAGAATAATGCTCAGAGTCACTCTAAAGTGCCAAAAGGCTTCCTAGAGAGTGGTAGGAGTGAAAAGGTGTGAAAAATCGGAGAATGGGAGCTCCTATTTATAGGGAACCGGGCCCGGAAAAGGTGGATGGCCGTCTAGACTTAGTGGACGGTCGTCCATGGCCTTAAAGCTGCCATGGACGACCATCTGCTTGTCCTGGACGGCCATCCACTGTCTCCGGTAGATTTCCCAATTTTTAATGTCTCTAAAAACCCTTCCTATCTTAAATGGAACCTAGACAAAGCTACTAGGGACTTAATAAAGTCTTGACCATCTTCGAAACGGGCAATCTTCGGCTTTATTAGAGAGTCGGGCAAGATTTGGGGTCTACACTCAGCCTCATGCTTTGCTTTCTATACTTGAAACAAAATTGATTGGTCTTGAATGTTGAAAAACATGTATGAAAATGATGAAACTTTTTGGTGAAATTTTTAAAAATTGTGATAATTTTTAGAAAATGGTTTCTTTAGACATGAAGGCTTTCTTTTCAAAGAAAAAAAAAATTGTGTATGCCTAAATGTTCTACAAGAAACTTGCTTGTCAGTGAAACACATGAAGGAGGTTTAATAGGATACTTTGGGATTCAAAAGACTCAAGAAACATTACAAGAACATTTTTATTAGCCTCATTTGAAAAAGGATGTGCAAAAATTTTGTGAACATTGCATTGTTTGTAAAAAGGCAAAGTCAAAATTTAAACATCATGGATTTTATACTCCATTGTCAATTTCGGAGTATCCTTGGATTGATTTCTCTATAGATTTTGTTTTGGGGCTGCCAAAAATAAGCAATGACAAAGATTCTATTTTGTAATTATTGATAAGTTTTCTAAAATGGCTCATTTTATTCCATGTAAAAAATTGAATGATGTTTCTCATGTGGCTGATTTGTTTTTCAAGGAAATTGTTAGACTCCATGGTTTGATAAGGAGCATTGTTAGTGATAGGGACTCTAAGTTCTTAAGCCATTTTTGGAGGACCTTGTGAGGCAAGTTGGGATCTATATTGTTATTTTCAACCACTTATCACCCACAAATTGATAGGCAAATAGAAGTTGTTAATAGGACATTGGGAACATTGCTTAAGACAGTTTTGAGGAAGAACTTAAAGAATTGGAAAGTTTGTTTACCCCATGTTGAGTTTGCTTATAATAAAGTTGTTCATACCACTACTAATTGTTCTCCTTTTGAGGTTGTTTATGATTTTAACCCACTAACTCCTCTTGATCTTTTGTCTATGCCTAATGTTTCAATTTTTAAGCATAAAGAAGGTCAATCTAAGGTGGACTATGTAAAGAAGCTTCATGAAAGAGTCAAAAATCAAATTGAGAAAAGAAATGAAAGTTATGCTAAGGAAGCCAACAAAGGGAGAGAGAAGGTTGTCTTCCAACTTAGAGATTGGGTTTGGATGCACATGTGAAAGGAAGGGTTTCTAGAACAAAGGAAATCAAAGCTTCAACCAAGGGGGAATGGTCCATTTCAAGTACTTCAAAGAATTAATGACAATGCTTACAAAATTGAGTTGCCAAGTGAGTATAATGTTAGTTTCACATTCAATGTGTCTGACTTATCTCTTTTTGATGTACATGGTGAATCCAATTTGGGGACAAATTCTTCTCAAGAGGGAGAGAATGATGGGGACATGACCATGAGCAAGGGCAAGGATCTACTTGAAGGATTTGGAGAATCTATGACAAAGACTAGAGCAAGGGAAGCAAAAGAAGCTCTTCAACAAGTGTTATCCATATTATTTAAATATAAACCCACATTTCAAGGACAAAAGACCAAAGTTGTGGATTGCATCATGGCCCAAATGGAGGAGGACTAATACATCATTTTGTTTCAGTCTTTAAGTTTGTTTAAATAATGGCTCAATCCTTTGTAAAATTGGCTGACCAAATTATGTTTTGGGTTAATCAATTAATGGGCTTTAGTTTGGTTTTGTTTCAAGTTGTAATAAGGGCCCAATTAGAAACTTAGGCATCAACCTTTGGGAGACAAAGAGGGTGCATAGCTGATCGAATTTTGGATGTGACAATTTCAGTTACAATCAACATTAAGTAGTTTTCAATTCCTAGGTTAATGGATCATTATTAATATTTATTTACCTCCATTAAGTAGTTTTCAATTTCTAAGTTAATGGATCATTATTAGCATTTATTTGTCTCCATTAAGTAGTTTTCAATTCCTAGATTAATTGATCATTATTAGCATTTATTTTCTTTTATTGAATCTTTGTAACTGACAAAGCTTCTATATAAGCTGAACCATTTTTATCAAAAATACAAGTTGAGTTTTATTCAGAAATATTAGAGTTTAGCTATTTTATCTTTATGAGAGTGATTCTTCTAAGTTCTTGAGTGATTCAATAACCCTTGACTATATCAAAGGACTTTCACATCCTTTGTGAGTTGCCTCCCTTGGGAAGAACGATTCTTTTCTTCGACGTTTCACATTCACCTCTTATTCTTTCTTCACCAGAACCCAAAAACCTCAATTCTGTCTAGATTTATTTTGTGGTCATAACTTTCATTGTACTCATCCAAATTAAGTGTTTTTTAGCCAAAATTAAAATTCAAATTGAGAAATTTCACCTTATTTTTTAATTACCTCAATCGGAGTTTTATAGCTTGAGATATCGACATTTCTAAAATTCTGCCCAAGCCTGAAACTTTCACCACTTTATATTCTATCTTCTCATTAATTTCCTAAATTTCTTACAAGGTTCTAACCCTAAATATCCTAAGTTAGCCCTTGTGCAAATGAGGTTTATATCATCAGAACACTCTCGTTCTTAGATAGCACGATAATTATATTATACATTTAGATAATATTTAATTACGTCATTATATAGCTCTTAACAAATGGTGAACCAAATTCTTTCTATATCTTACCTTCTTTGTTATAATGTCATATTAGACCATCATAATGAAATCATGAATATGCAAAGACATAAAAGAGGTTATAATGTGTGAGGTATACTCCTTTGATAGTTTGAGATTGCCTTGGCGTGTCTTGTCTCAAAAGAATCAGTTAGTGCCAAAACTAGGATCTACATTAGAAGTCTCCATTTACATCCTAAATATTAAACCTAACGATGTTATCATAGCATATATGATGTTGGGGCACTCTCATTCCTAAATAGAACAGTAACTATATTATACATTTAGATAATATTTGATCACGTCATTATATAGCTCTTAACAAATGGTGAACCAACTACTTTCTATATCTTACCTTCTTTTTTATAATGTCATATTAAACCATCACAATAAAATTATGAATATGCAACGACATATAAGAGGTTATCATGTGTGAGGAAATATTTCTTTGATAGATTGAGATTCCCTTGGCGAGTCTTGTCTAAAAAAATCAGTTAGTGCCAAAACTAAGATTTACATTAGAAGTCTACATTTATATTCTAAATATTGACCCTAAATCATATTGGACATAATGCGGGGACACTCTTGTTCCTAGACAAAACAATAACTATATTCTACATTTAGATAATATTTAATTACATCATTATATAGCTCTTAACAAATGGTGAACCAACTTCTTTCTATATCTTACCTTCTTCATTATAATGTCATATTAGACCATCATGATGAAATCATGAATATGCAAAGACATATTCCTTTGATAATTTGATATTCCCTTGGCGACGAGTCTTGTCTAAAAAAATTAGTTAGTGAGAAAACTAGGATATACATTAGAAGTCTCCATTTACATTCTAAATATTAAAAGTTTTGAACCAATTTATCACGATCGACCTTGACATAAACTCCATTTACATGACCTGAACAATCTATCTTGTCAAGTGCAAGCTTAGCCAAATATAACTTAGATTGTGAGCTTTGTGCATTAGGAGGAGACTATGTGGACATTACCTTAAAAGTGAAAAATGATGGATTTAAGGGGGGGGGAATTAAAAGTGAAGTTTGTTAGAATCGCGCAGCGGAATGTTTGCGTTTAGGGACAAAAACCAAGAGGGGAGGTGAATTAGTTTCTTATAAAAAATTAGGGTTTTGAAATTTTTCCCCAAATTTCACCGATTAAAATGCGTGTAAAGTAAAGAGATAAGGGAAAGAAGATTACACAGATGATTTATACTGGTTCTACGTCCAGTTGTTAATCACTTTAAAAGAGGATTAACGCTGTCACTATAATCACAAGTTACAACAGATTACAAATTGAAAAAGATAAGGAATAGAAAACACCTCTCTTGAGTCACAAAAGAGATGAACACCTCCTTTGAAACCACAAAGGATAAACAACAACTTTTCCTATAGACGGCACAACACACAATCCACCAAGAAACCCACTCAGTGAGTCTTATCGCTTCTAGCCCACACTAGGTTTTCAAAAGCCCCTTTTTCTTCCCTACACAAAGTCCTCTAACAATCACAGCTCTTAACTTTTGTATGAAAAAGGATTGTTACTTTGCAGAGAGCCTTAGAGAACCTTAAGTAAAGAGAATAGGGTCTAGGAAATGATGATTTTCGAAAACATAAGAATTGGGAATAGGGTTTTCGTAAATTGGTCCAAATTTGAATTTCAAAACTCATAACAGACATAGATAATCAATTATTACAGAGCCACTTTTGCAGAGGAGTAAAACAGGACCAGGATAATCGATTATCTAGTTGGGATAATTGATTATCTTGAGTGATAATCGATTATCACAACAAGGTTTTCAGAAAAACAATTTTTTAGTGCAGGATAATCGATTATTCTAAGTGATAATCGATTATCACAGAGTGGATATGATAAAAATGAGTTTTCAGATGATGGACTATGTGATAGTTATCTTGTACTCTAATTATATAGACTCAAAAACATAAAATAGAGTTATTACAAGTAAATACACATGATTCTAAGTCTTCAAGTCTTTAAGTCCTTTGTTCTTGAATCATCATCAAAATCTTCAAGCTTCATATCCTTGTATGTTTACTCTCCCCCTTTTTGATGATGATCAAAATTTGCTTTAAAGCCCTTTGTAATAACCTATTTTAAATGTCACAACTAACAAAACTATTAAAAATACCAGGCATCATTAAAATTATTAAACATGAGGCTTTAAATAATTTCTCCCCCTATTTTGATTATAATATAAAATGAAAGATCCCCCTCAATAAGTGCATAAGATAGAAAAACAATTCCTCCTCAATCAATGCAAAAATAAAATTTTATTCATTAAAGCAATGTAGTACAAACAAACAAGAAATATTTGAAGAGATTAGAACTCTTCACTCTCATCACTATTAAACTGCACTTCAAATCTGTCTTCTAAATTACACACCCGATCGTCTACATCCGAAATGCGTCTGATAATTTCTTGATGTCGTTCTTGAGATATAGAGAAGAATTCCTGCATTTTCTGATTCATGTCAAATAGCATGTCTTCCATGGAAGGACGAGATGTAGAGTGAGCAGCAGATGACATTCCAACAGCATGAAAATTTTCAACAGGCATATCCTCATCATCAGAATCATGAGCCACGTCAGCCATGTGAGGAGCATCACCTTTATGAACATAAACTCCATTTACGTTCACCATTTGTAGCTGAGTAAGCGTGTTGTCCAACATTTTATTTGAATTAAGTGTCCAGACCTATTGTTCCCCTTCAACATTGACACCTTTGTATTCAAGAATCCTGGAGATGAGAAGAGCGTAAGGAATCTTGAAGGTTGGGTGACGCTTCACCTTGAGCATTGTCAATGTGACAAGGCTTGGCCAATCAATTGGCTCGTTATTCATGATGACATGGATAATGCGAAGGTCAGCAGAAGAACATTGTGCATGGTTGGTTGCTCGAGGACACATAATCCATACAAGAAGATTCAGCAAGATGAGTTCTTCTTTCTTCAAAGGTCCGGCCAAAAGTTGTCTGCCAATTTCCATGGCAAAGTTGCAAAGAAAAGAACGGTATGCCAGAATGTGATTAAAATCCTCTAAATCAACGAGGACATTTACAACATCATCTCGTATGAGAAAATGAGCAACATTTTCCCAAATATCATCATCAAGGATGATGGTTACACCCTTGACTCTATAGGTAGCAACATGATCCCTATATTTGAAGCGAGAATAGAATACCCGAACTAAATCTGGATAGTATGTACCTTGCATCTCGATAAAGGGAAGAACACCTTGTTGCTCAAGAAGATGGGGAAAGTTGAATCCCCTGTTTATGAATTGCTCACCAAGAAGAAATTTAGGAGTAACAATACCCCTTTCTTTCCAGAAATTTAGAAATTTCTGCCTTTCGTCATCATTAGAAATCCACCCTTCAAGAGAATTAGGGTGGGGATGAGAAGCAGGAGCGGATCTTCTCCTTGTTGGAATCTTTCTATGGGAAGATAAAGCCATTTAGAATGAAATGAGAGGAGGATAAGGAGCTTTAAAGAGAAGTAAGGCTTAGAAGATACAAGAGAGCTTAGAATGTGTGAAGAATGCTTTGAATTGAAGTTTGGAAGTGTTTTGATTTGATTTTGAGTTCTCCTATATATATAAAATGATCCTAACGGCCATAAATGGCTAGTTTTCCAAGAATTAAAGCTTAAAGAGTCGTTACCAACTGCTAGAATAACCTTAACGTTTCCAAATAATCGATTATCACCAGTGATAATCGATTATTTCTTCATCCCTGCCCAGAAAGTGAATGAATAATCGATTATCTAGCCTGATAATCGATTATTCCATAGAGAAATCACTGATTTTGGCCAATTTAGTACAAATAATTGATTATTACCCCAAATAATCGATTATTACAGAAAAAGTTTCATGAACCACTTAATTAAGCTTCAATAATCGATTATTAGCCAAGATAATCGATTATTCCAGAGAGATTAGCAATTTTATCATGTATTAGACACATGATAATCGATTATTCCCCCATATAATCGATTATTCCATTACAGAATGCAAAGATCTTTCAGTTAAGCAAAGTTTAGACTATTTCTAATATTCCTAAGTCTCTCCTAAGTTCATAGAATCTATCCTTTGGAAGAGGTTTGGTAAATATGTCTGCTAACTGATGCTTTGTGTCTATATACTCAATTTTACAATTTCCTTTAGATATGTGATCTCTTAAAAAATGATGCCTAATCTCAATGTGTTTGGTTCTAGAATGCATGACAGGATTCTTTGTGAGATTAATGGCACTTGTATTATCACACATTAAAGGAATATCACTTAGAAAAATATTGAAATCTTGTAGTTGTTGTTTCATCCATAGAATTTGAGCACAACAATTTTCAGCTGCAATATATTCAACCTCAGTTATGGATAAAGCAACACATGCTTATTTCTTAGAATGCCAAGATACTAAGGATGATCCTAATAGATGACATGTTCCACTAGTGCTTTTTCTATCTATTTTACATCTTCCATAATCAACGTTAGAATAACCTATTAAACTAGGAGAAGCTTCAGATGGATACCATAATCCAAATCCTGTAGTTCCTTTTAAATATTTTAAAATTCATTTTACTGCAGTTAAATGAGATTCTTTTGGACATGTTTGATCTAGCACACACACAAACAAATGCATAATGTCAGGTCTACTTGCAGTTAAGTATAATAGAGAACCTATCATACCTCTATACATTGATTGATTAATTTCCAAACCTGATTCATCTTTATCCAAATAGCATGATGTTCTCATGGGTGTGTTAACTTCTTTTGAAGTGTCCAATCCAAATTTCTTGAGAATCTCTTTGCAGTATTTGGTTTGTGATATAAACGTGCCATCTTTAAGTTGCTTAATTTGAAGTCCAAGAAAGAAGGTTAATTCTCCCATCATTGACATTTCAAATTCACCCTGCATTATCTTAGCAAATCCTTCACACAAGAAATTATCAGTTGATCCAAAGATAATATCATCAACATATACTTGAACTAACAGAATATGTTCTTTTACTTTCTTAATAAATAAAAAGAACTTAATCTTTCATACCAAGATCTAGGAGCTTGTTTCAAACCATATAAAGCTTTTTTTAATTTAAAAATATGATCAGGATTTTTAAAATCTTCAAATCCAGGGGGTTGTTTAACATATACTTCCTCTTTGATAAACCCATTTAAAAATGCACTTTTAACATCCATTTGATATAGTTTAAATTTCATCAATGAGTCATAAGCAAGAAGTAGGCATATAGCCTCTAACCTGGCAATAGGAGCATAGGTTTCATCATAATCAATACCTTCCTCTTGACAGTAACCTTTGGCAACAAGTCTAGCTTTGTTCTTTGTTATATTTCCATCTTCAACAAGTTTGTTTCTAAATACCCATTTTGTTCCTATAACTTGATGAGATTCTTCTCTTGGAATTAATTCCCAGACTTGGTTTCTTTCAAATTGATTTAGTTCTTCTTGCATTGCAATGCACCATTGGTAATCTTTAAGAGCTTCCTCAACACTTTTGGGTTCAATCTGTGAAACAAAAGCTACAAACATACAAAAAATTTTCATATTTCCAGTTCTTACCCCTTTTGAAATATCATCAATTATATTGTCCATTGAAAGTCCTCTTGGTGGTTGCCACTCTTTTGCTAATTCAGTTGGTTGAGATGGCTCATTTTCATTTAAGTACATTTCTTCTAGAGCTTCTCTTATGTACTCATCATCACCTGCATATTCTTTATTTGACTCAAGAGGATTTCCCTCAAGGTTTACAATTTCATCAAAGGTAACATGTACAAATTCTTCAATATTCAAAGTTCTTCTATTGAATACTCTATATGCTTTGCTAGTTAGTGAATAACCTAAGAAAATAGCCTCATCGGCTTTTGAGTCAAATTTTTCTAAGTTATCTTTTCCATTATTTAAAACAAAGCATTTACATCCAAATATTTTTAAATGAGAAACATTAGGTTTCCTTCCATTTAACAATTCATAAGGAGTTAATTTTATGATTGGCCTAATAAGCATCGTATTCAATACATAACATGCAGTACTTACAACATCAGTACAAAAATATATAGGAACATTTAATTCATTTAACATTGTTCTAGCAAGTTCCTCTAGTGACCTTTTTTTCCTTTCTACTACACCATTTTGTTGGGGAGTTCTAGGTGCAGAAAAATTATGCAAAATTCAATTTTCTTCACAGTAATTTTCAAAAGATTCATTTTGAAATTCCTCACCATGGTCACTCCTTAACACTTTAATTCTTAAGTCTTTCTCATTTTTAATTTGCTTAGCAAACTTTCTAAAAACTTTAAAGGCCTCACTTTTCAATGTTACGAAAAATGTCCAAGTAAACCTAGAGAAGTCATCAACAATTACAAGAGCATAGTAATTTCCACCAAAATTTTTATCCTAAATGGACCAAATAAATCTAAGTGTAAAAGTTCTAAAGGTTTAAAAGATTTAAAAGATGATTTCACTTGTTTACCTTTTTGACATGCATCACATAATCTATCTTTTTCAAATTTTAACTTAGGCAAACCAACAACTAAGTTATTTGATATTAGTTTTTTTAATTGATGCATGTTTATATGAGTCGCTCTCTTATGCCATAACCATGGATTTTCTTCCTTAGTGTAGACCCCAAATCTTGCCCGACCTCAGAATAAAGAGTAGAAGACTTTCATTCGAAGATGGGCAAGGCCTAAAAGGTCCCCAGGATAGATCAATAGGCCCCATATTAGAATAGGAAGAATTTTTGTATAGGAAAAATAAGAAATTCCAACTAAAAGGCTGAGACCTCCGTCTCGCCATCAGCTAAGGGCGAGAGCACCGTCTCGCCATCGGCTAAGGGCGAGACCGCCGTCTCGTTTGGTGACACCGTCGTCTTGCCACTTGTCAATGGCGAGATCGCCATCTCGTTTGGCGAGACCACCGTCTCGCCAATTGCCAATGGCGAGACCGCCTTCTCCGTCTCGCCACTTGCCGAAGGCGAGACCGCCGTCCCGTTTGGCGAGACGGCGGTCCCGACCTTGTCAGGCGAGATGACGGTCCCGACCTGACAAGTGCGAATTTCTATAAAAGGGGGGTTGTCCTCATCCTTTTCACAACACATAACAACTTTCCCTTCTGCACTTTCTTCAAATTCTTCTCCTAGGATCCCTTCGAAGCATTTCTGGAGTTTCTTAGTGTTCTTAGTAAGCGTCCTGTAGTGTTGCGAGAAAGAGTGATCAACACTGTAGAGCGTGGAGGTTTCCAAAAAGCACATTTTTTTCCAAGAACATTAATACACAGCTTGCTTCGAAGGTTCCTACATTTCCTATCTTATTTTACCGCTTTCTTATTACATCTATATGTGCATTAGTTGTTAGGGCCATATAGTTAACTATTTAAATAAACGACCCATCATAGGGAACCCGAAAGGAACGTCGTAGGGAAGCTAATACCTTCCCTACACGTAACTAACTCCCTTACCCAACTCTGGTTATAATGGCCAAAGTTGGTTTTTCTGAACCAATGCCTTCTTTTTCTTCCTTTTCCAATGTTTTTGGATAAAACATTGGTGGCGACTCCATAACCCTTTTTCAAAAACCTCGCCTTTAGGTCTAGCCCGATTATCGGACAACCTAAAGGCGTTGAACCATATCTTTAAAAAATGCGAGTAGAAGCAAAAACCATCGCATCGCTCTGACTGCCTCTTTTGATGGCGGCGACAAATGGCGACTCCACTAGGGAAGCTAGAGAGTTGATCCCATTTAGTGATGGACCAGTTTGATAAATAAAGGACTTAAAAACTTCGCTTTTACCCTGCATTGTTTTATAACATGCTTTATTGCTTGGCTTTAATAACTGTTGTTTGTTTATTTTATGCAATTGTTTGAAATACAAACTGTACACAAACCTTTGCACACAACAGTTCCCCCTATACCCGGGGTAAGTGGGAAATCCATAAGGAGTGGGTGGCAGGTACGATTTGTCATAGTGAGGGTCATGAGTCTATCGGTATGGTCAGAAACCCCCACTCAAGGTGATAACCTTCCTCTTTTGGCACAAAGACTGACTAAGGTCTTAGTGCCATGCATGGTCGAAAGGCTGGAGAGTGGGGACCCTATAATGGGGGCACCTTGGGGGCCTGGCCTTGGTGAGTAAAATTAGAACTACCCTGAATATGCACTCTTCTGCAGGAAAATCCTACCTCGTAATTAAAAATGTCATCCTACTTGTTCACGGATGAGTGAATTGTGTGTGCATTTGTTTGTTGCATTTTATTGTTGCATAGCATAAACATACAACAAATAAAAATAGAAAAACCTCAAAAAAATCTTTTCACAATAAACCATTTTTTATTTTGGACAGTCTGCCTTTTAGCTAGCCTGGTTTCAGGTTCTTTGTAAGCTAGGTAGTCACACAGTTCGACAGAAGAGATAAGGGACGTTAAAAGTATTCTTTCGCAATAAACCATTTTTTATCTCAGACAGTCTGCATTTTAGCTAGCCTGGTTTCAGGTTCTTTGTAAGCTATGTAGTCTCGCAGTCCGACAGAAGAGATAAAAGGTTATAAAATAAACCAAATAAATCAAATAAACCGAATAAATCCAATAAAACAAAAAATGGACCTTGTTCATAAGCATTAAACTCATAAACATCCATATAGATATTTTATCTTTCTTTGAAAAAATACAAAAACTAAACACTATCATGCATCATGTAGAAAATAAAACATGATAATGTTTAGGAAAATAAACACTTGCATGCATGCTTGCATTAAGCATCATATTCATAGCATGCATTTTTATTTTTAGAAAATGGAGGGGGCTAGTAGACAGTTGAAGAAAGTGGATATTCCCCGATACCGTGTGGAGAAGATAGAATGGCTCTGCACGTTGATGCCACCAGAGGTCCGTTCTAACTTTGAAAAATCCTATGGACGGATTCTTGACCTACTGAAGATCTGTGTCGACCCTATTTTCGTCAGGATTCTGGTCCATTTTTGGAACTTCAGTCTGCACTGCTTCAAGTTTCCGCAGTTCGATATGGTGCCCACTTTGGAGGAGTATGAGATTATGTTAAGATGGCCCAAGTCATCCGGGGTCCATATTCGCCATGAGGCATATACTCCTGCAGCCCAAGTCGCTGCCATCATCTGATTGTCATCTCGGCAGACTACCCTGATAGCAAAAGGGAATGTCCAGGGTTGGAAAGTCGTAATGTTAGAATACCACTTGTCCTCTTTGGCTGAAAGAGCAGACTGGTTTACATTTAACAAACCCCTAGCTTTGATCATGTTCGGGACTATGTTGTTTCCCTTTCACCTGTCATGGACGCTTTCTTCGCCTGGGACATGAACTCGAAGAGTCCCTTGCCTGCACTTCTTGTCGACACCTTGTTTTCGATTGAATTTTGTCACCAAAAGCAAGGGAGAACACTCAAATGCTGCTCTTCACTGCTATTCGTGTGGGGTATCACGCATTTCTACGCCTCTAATCACATGGGGATGTTCCCCGACCCTTTGAAAAACTTCTCCAGAATCTCTCTCCACTGACGCCTAACCATGGAGTGGAAGGTCGAGTTGGAACAATGGGATGCCAACCGCTTATCCTGGGCATGTCCTTGGTTCTGACCTGGCCCAATCCTCATCAGATATGAGGATTATCCGAATGTACCGTTGATAGGTCTTAGAGGTTGCATAACCTATTCTCCAAAGGTAGCTATGAGACAACTCATGAGAACCCAAACCGCATTATCACAGGAAGAGCTCGGAGGACTGTGTTTCTTCGGAGACCCATGAACTGTTGCAAACTCACTTGTTGTACGGAGAGCATGGGAGAGACCAGTATTCATGGGAGATAGAGAGCTAGGAAAAGCTCGAGTAGCTGTCTCTAGTGACTATGAGGAGTGGAGGAGAAACAGAGGGATGTCACAACCATCCGCCCCACCTGTTGTGCCTTCAACCAATGGAGAGCTCCAAAGCCAAGTCAATGCCTTGACCCAGAGGATAGAAATCATGGGAGCCCAGATGAGGGTCTTTGAGGAAAAAGAGCAAGAATTTATTCTCACTATAGATGGTCTACAAAGGCAGTGCAAGAAGAAAGATCATGAAATAGAGTGCCTCAAGGACCAATGTGCTGATTCCAGTGAGCAAGTTATCCGAGCATCCAAATCTGTCAGAATCAGCTAGGATAACCAACTTCAAGAAGTAACCGCCAAGTCAGCACACCTTGAGGCCGAATGTGCAAAACAGGCTCAGACGATCAAGGGAATGCTGCAAGATCTCGCAAGGACTCAATCTGAAATACGTCAAGGATGGGAGACCACCCAGAGACTTAACAGAAGCCTTACTGAGTTGCACTGCAAAGAAAGAAACGGATTAACTCAGTATGGCCAAGTGCTACGAGAAAGAGACCGAGCCCTTGAGAGACTCGACGATTTACAAGCCTTTGTCGTCCATCAAGAGGCGAAGATCAAAGAGGCTTAGAAGTATAGCGAAGATATGAGCCAAGCGGTCCACAAGCAGACCGAAGCACTCGCTCATCATGTATGGGAAGCCGAAGAGGAATTACATAGAAATCAGAACCCGCCTGTGGGTTTTTTAAGGCTTTTTCGTTTCTGTCAAAAAGTGTTTCGTAGCATGGTGTAGGGGAATGTACACTTTCTATAAATAAATAAAATTTCCTTTTATTCAACAATTTTATACTTGAATGCATTTCATTCATTTGCATATTTAATTACCCCTCATTCACTTTTAATAAATAAAGATAATAAAAAGGAAGGATTAACTTATACGTCTTCCACAAACAGAAGGATGGAGAGAAAATCGTTCGTAATCAAGCTCTCCCCAACGGTCGATTAACCCCAAGAGGACAATAAGCCTCGGCCGTTGGTTATTAAGGTCAATAAGGAAGAGGGGGCAAGGACACCTTTGTGATTATTTATGCCTCGTCCTTTCCCCTATGAATCAAATAAAGTTGTACCATGGAGATACAGAGAATTTTCACCAATAAAGGAGGACATCTCCAACATAGCCGACATTGGGGGCATGACCAGAAGCGGAAGAATATACTCCCCCAAGGAGTCACAAGAAGATGCCCCCAAGAATAAAGGGAAAAATAAACAGACCGAAGAAAAGGAAAATAAAGAATCCAAGGAGGAGACTGATGAATTACTTCAATTCATAAGACAGAGTGAGTATTCCTACATTGACCAGCTCAATCATACACCGACAAAGATAACTTTGTTATCTCTAATGATGAGTTCGGAACTGCACAGAAACACCCTGATGAAGGTCTTGAGCGAAGCGCACGTACCTCATACAATATCCCAAGAAAAAGTTGAGAGGATCGTCGACCACATCACGACTAGCGATCACCTCACCTTCATAGATGAAGAACTCCCTCTAGAAGGGTCGAGCCATAACAAGCCCTTGCCTATTTCCATCAAATGCAAGGAGTATCTCATCGCCAAAGTTCTTGTGGATAACGGGTCATCCTTGAATGTGATGCCCAAGTGCACACTTGACAAGTTAACTATTCAAGGAACCCGCATGCGCCCAAGTAGCACTATCGTTCGAGTCTTCGACGGATCCAAATGAGAAGTAGTGGGGGAAATCAATCTGCCAATCCAAGTCGGACCCACTATCTTCAACGTTGATTTCCACGTGATGGACATTACTCCAGCATATAGTTGTCTCCTTGGTAGACCTTGGATTCACGACGCTAAGGCAGTACCTTCAACGCTCCACCAGAAAGTCAAGTTTATAGTGGATGACAAACTGGTCACGGTCCAAGCAGAAGATGATATCTTGATCAGTGGACCGTCTACTCAACCCTATGTGGATGCGGCTGAAGAGGCCCTTGAAACATCTTTTCAAGCGCTTGAAATTGCCAATGTAGAAAGACTTCCCGGTAATACGAAGGTATCCTACATGATGATGAAGCATGGTTACCATCCTGGCCAAGGACTCGGGGCAGACTCCCAAGGAATGAAGGAGCCCCCGAAATTTAGAGATAATCCTTTAAAGCATGGCCTAGGATATGACCCTACAAAGGGTCAAGCTGAAAAGAGAAAAGGAAAGTCTCCCCTCCGCACACTCAAGCAGATTTTCCGAAGCGAAGGGATACAAGTGTCAAGAGCAACCCTAGTCATTAGGAGTTCTTTTTCCTTTTTCTTAAGGGATGTAAACCCTATGATTGTTAGAGATTATCCCCCGGGGCTAGCCCGACGTCGGGGCATCTTTTGGACAAATATTCCCTTACTAATTAATAAATAATACATTTCTTACCATTTGCTTCTTTTCTTGCTATTCATGACTAGACCTCGTAATAACCATGTTTAAGTAAACATTAAAAGAAAAGTGCGTCGAAATAATCAAAACACGCCATCGCAATAATAATCAAGCTAATTGACTAGAAACACAGAATAAGGTTTTACCCCATCATAATAAAACCGTGTTTCACCAATATTGTGTAAAAAAGAAAATAAATCAAAAGAAGCCCATAGAAGCCAAAGACCAAAAACGAGAGGGCAAATTATCCGGTAGGAAACCCACCAATGGGGCTACGCAAAAATTAGGGTCAACCCGGTAGGAAACCCGAAAAAAAATAAAGGGTAGTCTAGGCAGAAGTTAGGGTTACAAAATAAGGTCCGTTAAGATTCCCAAAACAAGAAAAAAGGAACCTAGACAAAATTTAGGACCAAAACACAGTATCCTAGTCTGAAAACCCAAAGGACAGTCTAGGGAAGTCAATCAGCCATAGAAAGCAATAGAAATTGGCTAAGACGCGATCCCTAAAAGTAAAACGTTTGTTTAACATCAGCTTAAACACTTTGACCAACCTTGGCTAGCCATTCTTACAAAACCCCTTTTAAATAAAAATTCAACCGTCTAAAACACAAGCCTTTGAATAATTTATCCTCTTACTTCTCTTCTCTTGACCCTTATCATAACATTCTGATAATTAGTCGGGGAATATGGAGGCATATAATCAACAAGAGGATTGAAATCTCTAGAGGAAGGAAAAAACACACCGACATGGCAAGTGTGCTCCTCAAACCAACAGTTATTCTTCGGTCATATTAAGTCCAGAACGGTACAAACAAGTACAGCTAGAAAACCACATCAGAAGGACATCGTCTTCAAAAGACACACCAGTTAATTCTTCTGAAAAATCAATGAAATAGCATTATAGGACACAAAACATGAAAACAATGAATGTATAGATATTTTTGAACAAAGTCCTATATTTTCCTATAAAAAAAAACTTTCGAAAAGCGAGACCATCGTCTAGCAATTCATCTAAGGCGAGACCGCTATCTCGCCTTTCGCTGAAAGCGAGACTGCCTTCTTGTTTGGCGAGACCGCCGTCTCGCCATTTGCTAAAGGCGAGACTGCCTTCTCAGCTTGGCGAGAAGGCCGTCTCGCCACGTTGCAATTAGCGAGACCGCAGTCTCAACATTCCAGACGGTGGTCCCGAGATTCAAAAATTCGAGACCCGCAGTCCCAAATCCCAAACGGCGGTCCCAAAGGGGGCTTTTTGGTCAGTTTAAAGCACTCCATTCCTGCATCTTCTCATACATTCTCATATATCTTTGAGTGTCTTTGCCCAAAATGCAACAAGGAGAATCTTCTAGGCCCCGAAAGAGAGGTTGGGGGCCCGGCCCGAGCGCGTCCGCACCACAGGCTCCGCCAGATCCTACCCAGCTCACGCCGCAGCACCAGGTCAGGCTGGAACACATCAGAGGCTACTCTTGGCACCCCATGCTGAGATTAGACTATGGTATCCTGGCCGAGTTCGGTTGGAAAGAGGATGTGCAGGGATACATCCAGAGCATCGGGTGGGACTTCCTCCTCCAAGCCCCTCTGACCCGCATTTACAAGCAAGCCGTAATGGAGTTTCTTGCCTCTGTCACGATGATTGATATGCCCACAATATTCCTGGGTGTCCCTCCGGCGAGGATGGTCTCGTACTACATGAACGACACCTACCAAACGATGACGTGGGACGAGTTAAACATCGCCATAGGCTTCATCCAGCCTGCGGACACCCTGACGCCGAAATATTAGGGAGCAATCTGTGAGCGGCCGGCTACCCTCACAACCGGTGAGATATGGGAGGATCTCACCAAGTCATAGATTCTACCGGCCTTAAAGAAAGGGTCAGCGCTCAGCCCTCCTCTCCGCATCTGCCACAAGCTGCTGGCAGGGACGATCCATGTGCGAAAGGAAAGTCTGGGGAAGATCACTCAACCTGACCTCTTCGTACTGCACTGCATGCTACATGGACGCTGGTGTAACCTCGACTACTTCTTCCTGAGGGCTCTGAAGGACTTCGGGAGTCGCCTCGTCAGAGCCATCCTCATGGGTCCTCTCATCACCCTGCTGGCCGAGAGATGGGGATGCCCCGGCAGGGAGGACATTTCCTCCATCCTCTGACTCGAGTACATCAGCGGGTCCATGCTCGTTAGTATGGGGATGCTTATCAGGCAGGGGTCCCAAGTGGTCCTCCACCCTGCGCTCGCCATGACCCTAGACATCCAGGATCTGGATGCGGCACAGGAGCTCCCGATCCCCCCAGAGTTCGAGCATCAGCAGTAGCAGTATGGAGATGATTTTCCTGGCGTCCACCGTCACATGGATGACATTCACCAACAGTTGGACCAAATGTCCCTGAGGCAGGACGTCTTTGAGACGCGGTTGGAGACCATCAGCCAGAGGCAGGAAGGAATGATTCAGGGCCTGGACACGATCAGCCAGAATGTGCTCAGCATGATCCGCAACTAGGAAGAATTCCAGAGACACATGTTCCGATAGTGTCCTCGTCCTGAGTCGTCTTCAGCCTCGCAGTCGAGCCTGCCGCTGCCTTAGGAGATATCATTGTATATGTAACCATTGTACAAATTCATGATAATATATGAATAAAATCTTTTGGGTAAAGTTGTTTGTCTTTATTCTCTTCTGAAAAAGAAAAAGTCAGCGTAATAAAAAGAGACTAAAAAGTAAAAAGGCTTACGCGTTATCTCAAAAAAAGTCAAAATCCAAAAATCGTGAGAAAAAAGAATAAACCGCGGAAAAAGGCGAGATTAATCCCAAAACATTAGCCATCATTCTCCCAACAAAGATAAAAGGCAGACAAGCAAAAACGCCCACCTGCTTAGAGGCGTTACCCAAAATCACCAGAAATCCCTAACAAACCAGCAAAGTCGGACGACCACTACAAATTCAAAAACAAAGAATCCCCAGCAATCAACAAGTTGGATGACTATTGGAAAAAGCCAAAAATCAAAGAATCCCTGGCACATCGGAAGACTTTACCAGAAAAGTAAAAAAACAAACTATCAGACTCTCCCCATGGAACCGGCGCATGAGCTAGAGCAGTAAGCCGCCACCACCACCACTTCGGGACAAGGAAGGTCCCGAAGACAAAGACCTACACACAGGCAAATCACTGCGCATGAGCCAGAGTAGTAAGTCGCAACCAGTCCTACATAGTGGACTTTCACACCAGATGGGGGTGCATACTCATTGGGCCTTACAAAAGGGTCTTACCATATGAGGGTTCATACTCGTCAACACCAGATGGGGGTGCATACTCATTGGGCCTTACAAAAGGGGGCTTACCAGATGGGGTTCATACTCGTCAAATATCAGATGGGGGTGCGTACTCATTGGGCCTTACAAAAGGGGGCTTACTAGACGAGGGTTCATACTTGTCAAACTAGATGGGGGTGCGTGCTCATCAAGCCTTACAAAAGGGGGCTCAAACCGGATGAAGGTTCGTACTCATCAACCGAAGGGGTCAGCTATCGCATCAAAGGAGCATCCTGGAGGATCACACTTAGCGTCCAGAAGGTCGGCTACCACAACCAGGAAAGCAACCGAAGGATAATCGGGCAAGAGGGTTAACTCCTTCACCCTCCAGCCGACCTTTTTGGCATATTGAGCCAACAGTCGGCTAGTCAGGTGAAGGGGGGACAACTATAGATCCCAAATCTTGTTCGGCCTCAGAATAAAGAGCAGAAGACTTCCATTCGAAGATGGGCAAGGCCTAAAAGGTCCTCAGGATAGATCAATAGGTCCCATTTTAGAATTGGAAGGATTTTTGTATAGGAAAAATAAGAAATTCCACCTAAAAGGCTGAGACCGTCGTCTCTCCATCAGCTAAGGGCGAGACTGCCGTCTCACCACTTGCCGAAGGCGACATTGCCGTCCTGTTTGGCAAGACGGCGGTCCTGACTTGATAGGCACGAATTTCTATAAAAGGGGGGCATCCTCATCCTTTTCACAACACAGAAAAACTTTTCCTTCTGCACTTTCTTCAAATTCTTCTCCTAGGATCCCTCCGATGCATTTCTGGAGTTTCTTAGTGTTCTTAATAGGCGTCCTGTAGTGTTATGAAAAAGAGCGATCAGTACTGTAGAGCGTGGAGGTTGCCAAAAAGAACCTTTTGTTTCCAAGAACATTAATACAAAGTTTGCTTCAAAGGTTCCTACATTTCCTATCTTATTTTACCGCTTTCTTATTACATCTATTTGTGCATTAGTTGTTAGGGTCATGTAGTCAACTATTTAAATTCCGCAAACAAATAAATAAGGGTAAAAGCGTAATTTCAAAGTTCTTTATTTATAAAATAAATGGTCCATCATAGGGAACCCGAAAGGGGCGTCGTAGGGAAACTAATACCTTCCCTACACGTAACTAACTCCCTTACCCAACTCTGGTTATAATGGCCAAAGTTGGTTTTTCTGACCAACACCTTCTTTTTCTGCCTTTTCCAATGTTTCTAGATAAAATATTGGTGGCGACTCCAGAACCCTTTTTCAAAAACCTCGCCTTTAGGTCTAGCCCAGTTATCGGACAACCTAAAGGCATTGAACCATATCTTTAAAAAACGCGAGTCGAAGCAAAAATCATCGCGTCGCTCCGACCGCCTCTTTTGACGGCAGCGACACTTAGAAACTAAGCATGTTATATTAGTATTAGTTACACAATCCAAGTCAATCGAATATATGTTTATGCCTAATACCTTTTAATGCTATATTTTCATAATCTTTTAAATGAACGGTGCAAAACTTACTTTCAAAAATTACCTTAAATCCTTTATCACAAAGTTGACTTATACTTAGGAGATTGTGCTTTAGCCCATCAACAAGGAGCACATCCTTTATCTCCAAAGTATTTGCACCACCAATATTTCAAGTTCCAAGTATTCTTCCTTTGTTGTTGTCCCCATAAGTTACATATCCTTGTTCTTTTTCTTTGAAACTCACAAATTTCTTTTTGTCTCCAGTCATATGTCTTGAACACCCACTGTCAAGATACCACATAGACTTCTTGGATTTGGAAGTTTCCTACAAAATAAGAACATGATAATCTTAGGTCCCCATAACTTTTGGGTCCTTGGGGTTAGAGACAATCAAATCATTTAATTTTAGAAACCCAAACATATTTTCCCTTTGGAACATCAAAATGCTTAATTCTACACGTATTAGATATATGTCCTTGTTTCATACAATAGAAGCAAGCATTAGATGTAATTCTTGAAAATGATACAATTTTATTTTGAGAACATAATCAATTATCTCACATGTTTTCTCTATAATGGATTATGTATACCAACATAATTTATTGTCTATCCAAATATAATAGGTTAGGTAAGGGATTCTATTCTAGCTTCGGGGAGTTGATACGTTTTTCAACATTTATGTTGTATTTATTGGTTCACTTTGTACTTGTGAATATTTTAAAATATATAATAATAGTAAGAATTTTAATTTTTTTATATAAATTAATTTTTTTAAAATAATAAATTAGAATAAAGATATATTTTAATAAATCTTAATGTAAAAGGAGAAAAAATAAAATTTTAAAACTAATTATATTATAATATATATAAATATAACTGGTTATGTCTCACATGATATAAACATATAATTAATTAATAAGATTAAATAGAGAATTATTTATACTTCATTTTATATTAAATAAAATTATGAGATGCATAGATCCACCACTATTCTTTATTAACCAATCCACTCAAATAGTCAATACAAAAGGCTAAAAGATTTTAGGTACATGCACCCCAAAATACCAATAATATTTGCATATTCACTCTAATTTAATCCTTTAATATGTTTAGAGGTGTAATGCCCCGGGTATATTTTATATAAATAATATCATAAAAATATATTTTAATTAGAGTATACAAATTGTTCATTATATAAATACTTACAATTTGTTCATTATAAATAGTAAATACAAAAAATCAATATTACATATTATATTGTACAAATTTGGTGTGAAAATAAAAATATTACTCTATAAATTATTTATAATTTTGATGTTTTAAGCGATAATAGATTTAGTAGTTTATCTAAACATAATCTCCAATAAGAGATGAAAATTGTTCAAAATTATATTTTAAATTGTAGGATGGGTTAAGGAAATAAAGTGTTTATAAATTATCTTAATTGTAGTTCTTTTAATAATGTAAGCACCATTAAAAAACCTTTTTTAATATTTAAATTTCAATATTTTTATATATAATAATATGTTAGTCTTTTAATCTTTACTATTTATTCTAACTATATAATCATAATTTTATTTTGTATTGATATAATGTTGCATTGTATTAGTTCAAAGGTAAATTGTTATATTTAATATTACATAATAATTTATATTGAAATAACTCTATAATTTAAATTTATTTTTTATTTTAATAAATTATATTTATAAGTTTTTTAATCATTACAATATTGTTAAAATTTATATATTAAATAATTTTTTATGAAAACTAAAGGTCATATTAGTATTTTATTGTGACCCTTGAATGATACTATTTTTAAATTGAAAATATAATATAGTTCAATTAGTTAAAAATCAAACTATTAATAATTTTAATTAATAAATGATTGAGACCATGCATCATTATTAAAAAAAATTATTGAATTATAAATCATTGTATTCTTCCAATATACTTGAGAATGAATCAGACAGGAATATTGGTTTTAAAAAATTGATACGGGAAAAAATGAAAACAAAAATATTTTTCCTATGGTCCTATATGCAAGATGAAGAAGCACATAATAAAAAGATAGAATTTGTCAACCTCATTTCTTGTTTTTGGTACGTTTAGTTAACTAGATTTATTATCGATATTGCCAAAAGGTAATTATAAGAAAATAGTAAAAGAGAAAGATAAAGTAGATCAGACAAATTGACTTGATAATGAACAATTATACAATTGAGCACGGTTTATCTATTGAAAAAAAAAAAAAAAAAGAGGATTCATCAATAGATATTTTGATGCTTAAGTAAGTTATGAGAATATAAAGTGTATATTAGTAAGGATTGTAATTCAAGATGATTATGTACTAAAAAATTATATAATTTATAGAATTCACACCAGAGCCATTTTTAGGCCTTAAAGATACTTAATAATTGTCTTTATGTGCTACCAAATGTTTTTTTATGTGTTATTATAATAATACTCCTTTAAGAGCATTAATCTAAGGGCATATTCTCATTATAATAATAATATAGAATCCAAACATCCCGAGCTCAAAGTCTGTTTGTAATAAAAGCTATATATAGTTTTGACTTTCCGAGTTGTTCCCCTAAGTTTTCATCACACCAAGTTCTATACCATTTTGCTTTGGATAAATGAAAAATTTATGACACATAAACTAAACTTTGGATCAATACTTTGTATGTATGCTACATTCCCCGCAAATAAGTCAACATTTTGTTGGAGTATGTTCTCTATCTATGCTTGAAGATTAATTTCAATCACCTCTCCTACCTCGAGTTATTTGTCCGAGTTTATGTCTAAGTTGGAGCTCGGTCATTCGTTCCTCAAAAGTTAAATGGTCATTTATTGTCTCTTGTCGAGTATCAACATTTACCTCTTTAACATTATTAGGATCAACATCTATCTTTACAACATTATTTTGAATGTGTAGGACCTGGTACGTCTTGGAGGGTTCTTCAAAGCCCGTTTCCAGAGAATAAGGATGAGCTTTACTACTAAGAGCATAACATTCTCTAACTTTTGTTTCATCCCCCTCAACGGTAAACTTCATGACCATGTGTGGGGTGAACACAATAGTTTTGAGTTGATTTAGGGTTCTTCGTCCTATCAACGCATTATATGAAGTGTCAACCTCTATTAATATGTACCTCACCGTCAAAGTTTTCCCTTCTCTTTTGTTTCCAAAGGTGTATCAATGTAACCACGAGTGTGAAGTCATTCTCCAGCAAAGTATGCCAATGGATTAGGATAAGATTGAATTAAATCATGTGAAATGTTCATTTTGAAAAAGGTAGACCAAAATAGTTTGTCAAGCTTCCTTGGTCAATCAATGTTTTCTCCACTCCTCAATTTGCAATATAGACAGTAATCACCATCTGATCATCTTGTTGGGGATCATAAAAATTAAAATCCTCATTAGTAAAACTAATAGGAGGTAGTGTTCTTGGCTACGATGATCGGTTTATGTTGACCTCGTGCATGACTCACAAATGTCATTTTCTAGCCAAGCTTGTGCTTCCTCCACCTACAAAATCTCTAACAATGATGTTGATAAATCCTTTTACTTGCCCTTTATCATTGGGGTCATTACGCGAATGAGCTATGGCAAGTTGCCCATCAACCTGAGGATAGTCTCACCCTTGCTTTCGTTGGTCATATTGGCCTCGTCATTGGCGACATGTCCCTTGTAATTGTCCGACCTATATCCATGATCATGCTTATAATGTTAAATGAATTTATCTAAGGCTTTAGCTCAATCTAGATTCTTTATAATATCTCAAACATTTTTACAATTTTTTGTGGTGTAACTCTAGGTTGCATACTTCTCGTAGGACTATCTCAATACTAGTGTTGAGAGGAGTAAACCTTTTTACTCTCTTTTATCTTATTTCTTATGCTTGTTATTCGAGTTATATTTATGAGATGGGTCCTCCTTTTCCTGGAAGCCCCTCCTCTTCCTTATTCTGATGCCTTCTTCTAGCTATATAAATCTAGAAGCCTGGGTTCTTAGCTCCTCCACAAACTCTAAATAATCCATATATATACTATCCAAGAATGACCCTCTCCTTAACCTATTTATCAAGGCATGAATGATCAAATTTGGGGAGAGATTGTCCACGATGAGACTCACTTCGTTAAATCTCACCATGGAATTTCCTTACTAGCTCACCTTTTTCCTATCATAGCCCTTGTAAGATTAAAGACATCGATCAATGTGGTCTTGTGGCAAAAAAGCTAGCTCGAAACTTTTGGGTTAAGGCTTCAAACAGTTTTATTGATCTAGTAGGAAGGTCATAAACCCATTTAAAGTTCGGACCCCTTAGAGTAATGGGGAAAACCTTATAAAGAAAGGTGTCACTTTCCCTAAATAGAGTTATCTAATTTAAGTAAGAATGAATATGCTCGTCTGAATATGTTTCTCCTCCAAATCTCTTGACGAAAGTATTTTGTTCACACAAAATACTGATAAAAAAAAATAAACAAGTTGCTAAAGACACAATTATAGGAATGTACCCATTACCACATATCATTTTCTCTAAAAACAATTAATAACAATAAATAAGGGGTTAATGAAAAACTGGAAAATAAATTGGTGTAGAATAATAAAAATTAAAATTAAATTGCAGTATAATAATAATGATAACTAAAATTAAATTGAAGCATAATTTAAATAACTAAAATTTTTAAAATTAAAACAAAGTACTTTTAATTAAATTCGAAAATTGTCAAAATAAAATGCAAGATAAAAAATTGCTTTAAAATAAAAGAGTGTAGTAATTAAATTTAAAATTTATGAAAACGTTAACTTTAAGACTAAATTGAGAATTGTAATTGGAACTAGAAAAGATATGAATTGAAAATGGAAATTAAGAAGTATTGGAATAAAATAAAAGTTCTAAACAATAAAATAGCAAAAAATAAAATAAGCATTGAATGAATAAAGTAAACAAAACAATATAAACTGAAAAATTCAATAGAAATTATAAATTAAATAAAAGAGAACAAACTAAAAATACAGTAGTAGTAGATGAACTTACCTAACTAAAAATTGAGAACAAAAAAAACAACAACTCACCCCGGAACAGGAAATTGTGATTGTGTTGTCATAAGACCTCTATTTATAAGAAATTGATCAAGAGAAAATAAACCTAGAATTAATTACAATAAAATCAAATTTTTCCTAAATTAAAAATTATAGCATTATATTATTATGCAATGAGAAATTCTTGGGACTGATTTGAAGGAAATAATTTGTTTTTTCCCTATTTTAAGTGATCTAGCACTGATTTGCATTTAATTTTTTATTCCCACTGACCTTTATTTCAACTAAATTGGATTTCGTACTAGTTAATATATTTGACCCAAAATTTTCATTTGTAACGCTTCGCAAGTAAGTTGTACAAGTAAATTTGGAGTTTAAAGAATAGTGAAGGTTTGTTGCATCAATGTGGGTCTTCAGATGGCGCACCTTGACCATTGATTTTCGAGGGGAGCAAATAATATTTAAATATAAAATGATTAAAGAAGATGAAGGGTGAGAGAATAAAATTGTAAATATATAAGTAAATATATTAAATGAACATTAAGTTTAGAGGCCCAAAATCATAAATTATGAGTTACAAAACTGGATTTTTTTCTTCACTAGCATGCTATTAATTTTATAATTTAGAAGTAACATCATTCTATCAATATTTACCTAACTAGCATTATTTTCAGATTTTGTTTTTTCAAGTAGCATGCTATTAAATTTATATTACAGAAATAACATCATTCTATCAATATTTACCTTATTACACAATTTTCAACTTCACTAATTAATATAATTTTTAAAATAAAATAATATTTATTAAATATAAATATATATTTTTTATAGAAAATAAATATATAAATATTATATATATTTAAAAAAAATATTTATATAATTATAAGAAATAAATATAAATATATTTTTAAATAACATAAAAATATATTTATATAATTATATTATTAATATATTTTTATAAATATAGTAAAAACAAATATATTTAATATATATATATATAATGTTTAAATATTTATTTATATTTTTATAAATATAATAAAATTTAATAAATATGTTTTATTATATTATTAATATATTTTTATAAAAATATATTTTAATATATTCTTATAAAAATATAAATAAATATTTAAACATTATATATATATATATATATTAAATATATATTTTTTTACTATATTTATAAAAATATATTAATAATATAATTATATAAATATATTTTTATGTTATTTAAAAAAATATATTTATATTTATTTCATATAATTATATAAATAAAAAATTTTAAATATATATATATATATAATATTTATGTATTTATTTTCTATAAAAAATATATTTATATTTAATAAATATTATTTTATTTATAAATTATATTAATTAGTGAAGTGAAATTTGTGTAATAAGGTAAATGTTGATAGAGTGATGTTATTTCTGTATTATAAATTTAATAACGTGCTACTGGAAAAAAAATTTGAAAATGGTGTTAGTTAGGTAAATATTGATAGAATGATGTTATTTATGAATTATAAATTTAATAGCATGCTAGTGAAGAAAAAAATCTACAAAATTGAGGCGAGACTTAGAAGATAAAATTGTAAATATATAAGTAAATATATTAAATGATCATTAAGTTTGGGGGGACCAAAATCATAAATTATATGGGAGTTACAAAACTTTGAGGATCATTGCCCCCCTCAATTTCCAAGAAGGTTCGCCACTGTGGGTCTTTATTTCCATCAATTTAACTCATCTCAAATTACCTTTTTCCTACAAAAAAAAAGGAATATGCAATGTGAATGTATGCATGTATTTTTTTTATGCTAAAATTATACAAAATGCAACAAATTAAGAAAAATTGAATTATGTAATACTTTTAATGAAAACATGTTAAATGCATGGTTTATGAAGAAAATAATTAACTTAGAAAATGTTATTAGATAAAGAAATAAAGAGTAAAATAACATACATCAAATACTCCCTACTTTTTCTCTTTACACTTCCAAGCAAAAGATAAAGGAAAGAAAAGAAGAAAAGAAAATAAAAGAATGTATGCAATGCAAAGATGGGTGTTGTTGTAAACGTTAGTGACATTCTAAAAACTACAATGGTTAGGAAAAACTTCATGAATCAAAAGTAAGAGAATAATAAATATCACGATCATAACTCACAAAGTATCATTGTCGAGTATAAATCAATTTAAGGAAACATCCTCTCATAATCAAGTGTTTATTCTACTCTCTCAAGTGTTTAGGCTAAATATTTCACTCATCATCACATCATAACATCCTCCTTTACCATATGCTTGAAAGATCTCTAAATTCTCACCATTAGAACACATACCACAACATATCAATAGGGCTTTTTTTTTCTTGTAATGGGGCTAGGGTTAAAGGTAGGTTTAAGCAGGTAAGTGGGCTAAGACTTTAGGAAAAATAAGAACATGGATCAATGTACCTTGTAGGTTTGTTCTAGATGCATCTTTGAAAACGGTTGTCACTTTTGTGTTTGAGTGTCTTTTGAACTCTTTTATTGTTTTGAAACAAACAAAATGATTTTTTTTTATTTTCTTTTTTTTCGATACTTTGACACTTTTCCTTTTTATGGAATTATTGGTGGTGAGTATACCTGGATTTTTATGATGATTCTACACTCTTTACTTCCCTTTAAGTCTGGGTGTGGGTAGTTTTTGGGTAGGAAAGACTTTAATTCTCAAGTTTAAGTCCAATAAAAGGCTAAGGTTCAAAGGTGAGTCAAAATAATGATTGAAGTAAGGGTAGGTTATTTGGCTAAGTAACAAAGACAAAAAAGGCCTAAATCATTTATACTAGTGTATATGCTTGTTTGATGTCACAGAGAAATCAATCAAGTTCTGGAAGGTTTTCATGTCATGAGTGGCACACACAAGAAGGAATAAGACTCAAAACTCCCCTAGGTGCTTTATTCATCCTGAAATTAATCCAAATCAATGTTAATGTAACCCATCCATGGCTTCCTATGTGAATCAAACATTTTAAACTTTGAACTCTTCCTCCTGATCAAGTCAGTCATCTTTTTAAAAGTAGTTCCCCATCAATCTACAACATTACACAATAGTTAGAACAAAATATGAATGAAATCTCATGCATGAAATGCAAATACTCCCCACTTTTGAAGTCAACATTGCCCTCAATGTGGAGAATTCATGATATGTAAATGCAAATGCAAATATAATCAAGCTAACACAACTCGGGTCCTGGATCTATATCCTCAAATGGTACAGGTGTTAAGGTCATCAAGTAGCAACTCGACTTAGTTGGTGGGAATGCCTGATTCACGCAATTGGTTCTGAAGAAATCTAGAACCACTCCTGAGTCATTGGACTTAGTTGCTTTGGCTACCAACTATCTTGACACATAATCCATCGCGCAGATAATATAGTCCAAATGGGTTTGAAAGTGGGCCCATAGAGTCAATTCTTCACATATCAAAAGTCTCTCATGCTATGATTGGATGTTGTTGCAGTGTACTTGCTGAATTTGCTAAACTTGCTTCAGCAGTTGTCTCTTTACAAATGGCATCGCTTCCATCCATACAATCATATTTAGGCAGCTCCTCTTGGGTTAAATTCAGAGATTCTAAGGGTTGATCAAGGACAACATCAACTCCTAGATCCAACTCTTCATCCTCTCAACCTTCAACTGAGCAGATTTTCATTAATAAAAACTCTCCCTCACTAAGCAAAGATGTGTCATGGTTATTTTGCGCTATTTGAATTTCTCATCCACTACTCAGGGGATTACACTTACATTATCATTAAGATTGATAACAATTTGTGGGAGATGTACATTTGAACCTTGTTGTTGTAATGTGTTCAGGGTAGTGGTCAATTACCCAATTTGGATTTGCATGTCATTAATGGTAGTTGTCATGCACTCCTCGAGCTATGAACTCTCTATGTTATCATCTGTCGCATGATTTGCTTCATCAAGTCTTATAGTGCAAGCCCAAAGTTACCTTGTTGCATAGTGATAGTTAGGCTTTATTGTATTGGCACAAGGTGTGGACTCATTTGTTTTCTCAATGGGGGAGGTTGATACTTCTGTTGCGTGAGGTTGCCTTAATTGCTCGACTAAAAGTGAATATTTGGTGGCCGGTTGTAGATGGGACCATATTTCAAGTTGGGATAATCTCTCTAACCAGGATTATTTGCAGCCAAGTATGGGTTGTACTCTTATTGTAGCCAATATAGATTTGGCTACTTGTAATGATGTTGTTCAGGGAATAAATTGGTCACTATTTCCCTAATTGAGATTGGTGTCTCCTAAAGTTGAGGGCATGCATCAATGAGATCATCTATGGAGGTGCATATCCCATATAAATGTTGTTGCATTCGAGATATGTGTTGGTTCATGGCCAACTGCGTACCAATGATGTCAACTCAGATATTTTGTCCTCTAACCTCTGTTTATTTATTCCTCCCGCCATTTTGAGATGTTTATGCAAAAGAAAAGGAACTTGTTTGCTAGAACAGTAATGTTGAACCGTGAAGAAGCACAATAGGTAGATTTTCAGGAAAGAGAGAAGAGTCATAATGATCATACTTAAATACCAAGTCTTTCTTAGTCAGAACCCTCATAGAAATGTACTCTCTCATTACCAAGCTATATCCAGAGTTTCTTGCAAGAATGGTTTTTCATAATTTTACTGCAAGGATACTTATCCAAAATTTCCTACAAGAAGTGTTAGGGAGCACACACAAATAAAATGATTTTTTTTATATTTTCTCTATACAAATATAAAACTAGAAATAAAAACTAGAAAAAGAAATTGATAATTTTTTTCACTTTTTTATTTAAAAAAACTAGAAAAAGAAAATGATATTAGACAATGCGACTCAACATAATTATGTCCTTGGCAACTTTGACGATAATATTTTGGTTGCACAAAATACTCGATAAAAAAATAACAAGTTGTTAAACTAATGCAATATAACTAACTTGTGTCGAATCTCAACATATTCATTATCACACATCATTTTCTCTAAAAACAATAAATAAGAGTAAATAGGGGGTTAACAAAAAAGTTTAAAAAATTTATGCAAAATAATAAAAATTAAAATCAAATTGTAGTAGAATAATAATGATAATTAAAATTAAATTGAAGCATAATTTAAATAACTGAAAAAATAAAGTGCTTTTAATTAAATTCAAAAATTGTCAAAATAAACGCAAAATAAAAAATTGCTTTAAAATAAAAGAAGGCAGTAATTAAATTTAAATTTTTTAAAGGGATAACTCTAAAACAAAATTGAGAATTGGAATTGGAATCGGAAAAGAGATTAATTGAATATGAAAATTAAGCAATACTATAATAAAATAAAAATTCTAAATAATTAAATAGCAAAAATAAAATAAATACTGAATGAATAAAGTAAACAAAACAATATAAACTAAAAAACTCAATAGAAATTACAAATTAAATAAAAGAGAACAAACCAAAAGTGTAGTTGTAGATGAGCTCCCCTAACTAAAAATTGAGAATGAAAAAGAAAACAAAGACGAGATAAAATAGCAGTCCAGTGCCCAAAGTAGGAGATTGTGATTGTGTTCACACCAAACCTCTATTTATAAAGGACTAATCAAGAAAAAATAAACTTAGAATTAATTATAATAAAATCAAATATTTCCTAAATTAAAAATTACATCACTATACTATTTGCGCAAGTGAGAAATTCCTAAGACTGATTTTGAGGAAATAGTATGTTTCTTTCCTATTTTGAGTGATTCAACACTTATTTGCATTTAATTCTTAATTCCCAAGCCTTTAATTCAGCTAAATTGGATTCTGTACCAGTTAATTTGTTTGATTCAAAATTTCCAAATTTAATGTTCTACAAGTGGATTATACAAGCAAATTTGGGCTTCTGAGTGAAGCTTAGCTGCATCAATTTGAGCATTTATTTCCATCAATTTGATCTATCTCAATTTACCTTTCTAAGGAAATATGTACTCTGAATGTATGTAAAATGCAACAAATTAAGAAAATTGAATTATGTAATACTTTTAATGAAAAAATGTTAAATGCATGATTTATGAAGAAAATAGTCAGTTTAGAAAATGCTTATAGATCAAGAAATAAAGTGTATATAACATAAATCATCTTTCCATTGTGGAAGCTTCCATAAAGTGGGTAAAGTCTCCGCTTATATTTCCTGGGATAAATGGGCTCAATGATGGGCATCAAAAGTTCTTCTCAAAATATAATTATAAGAAAATAGTAAAAGAAAATGATAGAGCACCTCAAACAGGTTTACTTGATCATAACAATGATTTGACCAAGCACTATTAACACACGGAGAAAAAGAAGGATGTCTATATGTAAACACACTTCAATATTTATGTCAGTTATGAGAATATATATTGGTAATAATTGCACATCAAGATGATAATGTATGAATAAGATGATATAATGTAAAGATTCATATCAAAGTCATTTTTAGACATAAAAACTATCTGTTTAATGCTAATAATTATCTTTAACGTGCTATTAAATATATTTTTATGCGTTATTATAATAATACTCATTTAAGATAATTAATTTGAAAAAATATTTTTATTATAATAATAATATAAAGTTTAAGCCAGAACAATTACTATAGTTGGAGTTGTATATTCTAAATTAAAATAGTATTTGTTATCATAAAATACTTGTGTGAGTTAAAAGATGATATATATATATATATATATATATATATATATATATATATATATATATATATATATATATATATTATATTTAACTTAAACTCTGTTAGAATTTAATTCCAGTTCTAGGTTTTAACTTTCAATGTTCAGTTTGTAACTAATTTTGTAACCCAATAATGGTGTACTCTCCTATATAAGAGTACCCATAACTCGGAATCAAACGTATTGCAATTTTTTCAATTTATCACAAAATACATAAATCAAACCTATTTTGTGCAAACTATTGTGTGAGTGTACGCGTGTAAGAAATATAGAGAAAGAAGAGAGGTAGAAACTTATCTAGCACCATAACGAAAGATGATGGTGTTGTGACCGTGGAAAATTCAAAACCCTAGCATAGAGAGGTGCTTGTCTCGCGTAGCTTCTTCTCAGAGCTTCTGGACAACGTGGTAAACAGAAGAGAGGGGTATTGGGCCAAGTAATTGGGTCAGTTTAACAGTGGTATCAAGATCAAGGTTACGAACCAGAGACATCTGCAGTATGGCTAGAAATGGAAGTGGTAATTTCTTTTCAAATTTACCTATTCTTGATGGAAAGAACTATGATCATTGGGTCATAAGAATGTAGGTCATTCTTGGCTATCAAGAATTATGGGAGGTTGTCACACAGGTGCTATGGAGAAGGACGAAGCCGCAAATAAGAAAAGAGATTGCAAGGCTCGGTGCCCCTTGCACCAATGTGTGGATATAATGAATTTTGAAAAGATTGTCAAGGCTAAGACAGTAAAACAATGTTGGGAGATTCTGTAGAGGTCTCACGGTGGTGGAGAAAAAATCAAGAAAGTAAGGTTGCAATCCTTAAGAAGGCAGTTTGACCTACTTTCAATGGAAGAATCAGAAAAGGTGGCTGACTATTTTAACAGACTGCAAATGCTGGTAAACCAGATTAAGAGTTGTGGGGAGACAATGACAAAACTCAATATAGTGGAGAAAGTTTTACGCACTCTAACTAAAATATTTGATAATGTGGTGGTGGGTATTGAAGAATCTGGCAGAGACATGAAAGATTTTTCAATGGAAGAGTTGCAAGCCACGTTAGAGGCACATGAATCGAAACAACTGACACGAAATTCAGACAAGTGATGAACAGGCTTCAAAAGCCTAGATAAGCAAGAGAGGAGGTCATGTCAGGGGAAAATGGAAGAAGAGTATAGGAGGTGGCAGATTTAATAAAGAAGGACATTCTTTGTCCCAAGATTCAAACTCTGGTGAGCAGACAAAGCAGAAAAGGTGGGGTGGCCGTGAATCTTGGACTGGCAGAGGCAGAGGAGGAAGAAAGAATGTTGATATGAGGAAAATACATTGTTATAACTGTGAGAAATGGGGCCATTATGTAGCAGAATGTTGGCATGGAAAAGGAAAACAGACGAAGGCTTCAGATGATGATGAAGCACATGTGGTTCAAGATGAATCAGAATAAGAGCCTGTGGTGATAATGGTGACAACCAGTGAGGAAGAGTTCGGTAAAGAAAATTGGTTTCTTGACACTAGGTGTTCCAATCATATGATTGGGCACAAAGAATGGTTGTCCAGCATAGATACTAGCAGATTCATCAAGATAAAGCTGGCAGATGATAATGTGATAAAGGCTGAAGGAGTTGGAAATGTGGTCATCAAGAAAAATGGTAAAGAAACTATGGTGATAGAGGATGTGTTATATATGCCAGGGATGAAGTGCAATTTGTTAAGTGTAGGGCAGCTGGTGCAGAAAGGCTTTTCAGTGTCAATGAAAGAGGAAGTGCTGAAATTTTATGATGCTAAGAAAAGGCTTGTACTGAAATCACCATTGACAAAGAACAGGATATTTCAAACAAGGCTTGTCTTGGCAAAAAACCACTGTTTAGCAGCAACTACGGTAGAGGAAGTGAGTTGGTTGTGGCATAGGAGGTATGGGCACTTACATTTTACAAGTTTGAAAAAGATGGCTGATAAAGGGATGGTGACTGGATTTCCTAAGACATTAGTTGTACCAAGAAAGGTGTGTGAAGGGTGTTTGGTGGGAAAACAGCCCAGAAATGCTTTCAAGGCACATATGCACATGAGAGTAAAAGATGTATTGCAAGTGGTTTATTCTAATGTGTGTGGGCCAGTTAAGGAATTATCTCTGGGACAAAATAAATATTTTGTCACATTTATTGATGAGTACAACAGAATGATTTGGTTGTATCTGATAAAGGCAAAGTCAGAGGTGTTTTCTGTTAGAATCGCACAGCGGAATGTTTGCATTTTCGGACAAAAACCAAGAGGGGGGTGAATTGGTTTCTTAACAAAAATTAGGGTTTTAAAATTTTTTCCAAATTTCACCAATTAAATTGTTGTGTAAAGTAAATAGAGTAAGGATAGAGTCTTACACAGATGATTTATACTGGTTCCGATCAAAAGACCCTACGTCTAGTTGCTAATCACTCAAACAGAGGATTAACGTTGTCACTATAATCACGGTTATACAATCAGATTACAAATAAGAAGATAAGGTAAAGAATACACCTCTTGTGAGTCACACAAGAGATGAACACCTCCTTTGAATCCCACAAAGGATGAAGAACAGTTTTTCCTAGAGACAGCACAACACATAATCCACCAAGAAAACCCGCTTAGTGATTCTTATCGCTTCTAGCCCACACTAGGTTCCAAAAGCCCCTTTTTCCTCCAACAAACAGTTCTCTGGCAGTCACAACTCTCAACTTTTGTTTGAAAAAGGTTATTCTATTTGCAGAGAGCCTTAGAGAACCTTAAGTAGACGGATTAGGGTTTGGAAATTGGGAATTTTCGAAACCTGGTGAATTGGGAATAGGGTTTTCGAAACTTGGTCCAATTTTGAAATTCAAAACACATATCTGACTGAAATAATTGATTATCTTGAGTGTTAATCGATTATTACAGAGCCAAATTCACTTGGAACCCAAATCCATGCATTTTAATCAATTAACTGGGGAATTAATCGATTAACAGCCCTGTTAATCGATTAATAGGGGCTTTAATCGATTATTCCAGAGAGCTGATACAAAAAATGGTTTTTCTCTCTATAATAATCGATTATCCTGCCATTTAATCGATTAATCCAGTATGTTTTTGATAAAAATGAGTTTTTGAAGCTTTTAAAGAGTAGACTATGTGCTGGCTATCTTAGACTCTAATATTACAGACTCAAAATCAACAAAACAGAGTTATTCCATAACATTTCAAGTCTTCAAATCTTTAAGTCATTTGTTCTTGAATCATCATCAAAATCTACAGGCTTCATATCCATGTATGTTCAACATTCATATCCTTGTATGTTTCAACAATCTCCCCCTTTTTGATGATGATCAAAATTTTCTTTTAAAGCTCTGTAATAACCTGTTTTATCTGTCACACTAACAAAAATATTAAACATACCAAATAATATTTAAATTTAATAAACATAAGAGGCTTTAAATAAATTTCTCTCCCTATTTTGATTATGATCAAAAAATTCAAAGCTCCCCCTCAATAGATGCATAATTTATAAATAACTCCCCCTTAAACAAAGCAAAAATACAAATTTTATTTCATAAAGTAACGTCATTACTAGCAAAGAGATATGTGGAAGAGATTCAAACTCTTCACTTGCATCGCTATTGAACCTAGCATCAAACCTATCCTCTAGGTTACAAACCCTATCATCTACATCGGAGATACGACGAATGATTTCCTCATGCCGTACTTCAGAGAGGGTGAAAAATGCCTGCATTCTCTGATTCATATCAATAAACATCTCTTCCATAGATAGTCGGGATGCAGGAGGGGCAAAAGATGTTCCAGCATTATGAATATGTTCAAAGGGAAACTCAGCAGCAGGAGGCATCTCTTCGTCAGAATCTTCAGCATTGTCAGCCATGTTGGGAACGTCGTCTTTGTGAACATAAATGTTATTGACTCGCACCATTTGAAGTTGAGTTAGTGTACTATCAAGCATTCGGTTTGAATTTGTTGTTCTTACCTTTTATTCCCCTTCAACATTCACTCCTTTGTACTCTAAAATGCGAGAGATAAGAAGAGCATAGGGAATTTTAAAAGTAGGATGACGCTTCACCTTCAGCATGGTCATTGTGACAAGGCTGCCCCAATCGATTGGCTCATTATTCATGATTGCATGAATAATGCGAAGATCTATGGATGAGCATTGGGCATGGTTGGTTACCTAGGGACATAAAATCCAGACAAGTAGATGTAGTAGCAGGCATTTCTCCTTCTTTAATGGGCCGGCCAGAAGAAGACGCCCAATCTCCATGGAGGGGTTACGGAGAAAAGAACGATAAGGCATAATTCTGTCAAAATCGTCTAACTCCCCAAAAATATTAATAGCATCATCTCTTACATTAAAATGTGCAACGTTTTCCCATATATCGTCATCAAGGATGATAGTCACACCCTTGACACGAGAAGTGGCTACTTGATCTCTAAATTTGAAACGAGAATAGAATACCCTAACTAAATCAGGGTAGTATGTACCTTGCATTTGGATAAATGGGAGGACACCGTGAATTTCAAGAAGATTCAGAAAATTAAATCCCCTATTGATGAATTGATCACCAATAATGAATTTTGGAGTAATGATACCTCTTTCCTTCCAGAAGGTGAGAAACTCTTGTCTACCCTCATCATCTGAGATCCATCCTTCAATAAAATTTGGACGGGGATGAGAGGCAGGAGCAGATCTTCTTCTTATGGGAATTTTAGCATGAGAAGAGGAGGCCATTTTAGGATTAGAAGAAAAACAAGAGAGTTTTGGAAGACAAGTGAGGTTAGGAGAGAGCAAGAAGGCTTGAATGATGCTAGAATGCTTGGATTCAAGAGTTTGAGGTGTGGAGAAGTGAAATGAAGGTTTCTCTATATAAACAACATGTACAACGGTCATTTGGGAGTGAAGAGGAGCCAAAAGAGCCGTAGAAAACGGCTAGTTCATAAAAACTACCTAGTTTAATTGATTATTTAACTACCTAGTTTAATCGATTAAAACTTGAAATAATCGATTAAACCAGCAACAGACCCATTTAATCGATTAAATCACCCTGTTAATCGATTAAATCAGTAGTTAATCGATTATTTCTTGAAATAATCGATTATTCCAGAGAGAAACTTCAGATTTTGGACATTTAGGTGCAGATAATCGATTATTGCTTCAAATAATCGATTATTCCAGAGAGATCATCAAATTTTTGAGGTTTAGACACATGATAATCTATTAATACCCTACATAATCAATTATAACATTACAATCATGCCAAAACTGTTTAATTAAGTAGAATTTAAGCTATTTCTAATATTCCTAAGTCTCTTCTAAGATCATAGAATTTATCCTTGGGAAGACATTTAGTAAAAATATCTGTTAATTGATGCTTTGCATCAACATACTCAATTTTACAGTTTCCTTTGCTAGTATGATCTCTTAAGAAGTGATGTCTAATCTCTATATGCTTAGTTCTAGAGTGCATTACTGGATTCTTAGTAAGATTTATTGCACTTGTATTATCACACATCAATGGAATATCACTTAGAAAGATACTATAGTCTTCTAATTGTTGTTTCATCCATAAAATTTGAGCACAGCAATTACCAGCTGCAATATATTCAGCTTCAGTAGTGGATAAAGCAACACGTGTTTGTTTCTTAGAATGCCAAGACACTAATGATGATCCTAACAAATGACATGTTCCACTAGTACTCTTTTTATCTATTTTACATCCACCATAATCAGCATCAGAATAACCTATCAAACTAGAAGAATCTTCAGATGGATACCATAAACCAAAACCTGTAGTTCCTTTTAAATATTTTAAAATTCGTTTAACTACAGTTAAGTGAGATTCTTTTGGACATGCTTGAAATCTAGCACACATAAACAGAATGCATAATATCAGGTCTACTTGCAGTTAAGTATAATAGTGAACCTATCATACCTCTATACATAGATTGATTAACTTCTTCTTTGATAAACCCATTCAAAAATGCACTTTTAACATCCATTTGACATAATTTAAATTTCATCAATGATGCATAAGCAAGAAGTAGGTGTATAGTCTCTAACCTGGCAACATGAGCATAAGTTTCATCATAATCAATACCTTCTTCTTGACAGTAACCTTTGGCAACAAGTCTGGTTTTATTCTTTGTTATATTTCCATCTTCATCAAGTTTGTTTCTAAATACCCATTTTGTTCCAATTACTTGATGTGATTCTTTTCTTGGGATTAATTCCCAGACTTGATTCCTTTCAAATTGATTAAGTTCTTCTTGCATTGCTATGCACCATTGGTCATCTTTAAGCACTTCCTCAAAATTGTTGGATTCTATCTGTGAAACAAAAGCTACAGACGTGCAGAAATTAGTCATATTTCTAGTTCTTACCCCTTTTGAGATATGACCAATAATATTGTCCATTGAAAGTCCTTTTGGTGATTGCCATTCTTTTGCTAATTCATTTGGTTGAGAAGACTCATTTTCTTCCAAATACAATTCTTCAAGAGTCTCTCTTATGTACTCATCATTACCTGCAAGTTCTTTATTTGACTCAAGAGGATTTCCCCCAAGGTCTATAATTTCATCAAAAGTAATATGTACAGATTCTTCAACATTTAAAGTTCTTTTATTGAACACTCTATAAGCTTTGCTAGTTAGTGAGTAACCTAAGAAAATGCCTTCATCAGCTTTTGAGTCAAATTTTCTTAAGTTGTCCTTTTCATTATTTAACACAAAGCATTTACATCCAAATATTTTCAAATGAGCAACATTAGGCTTTCTACCATTTAACAATTCATAAGGAGTTGATTTTATAATTTGCCTAATAAGCATCCTATTCAAAACATAACATGCAGTACTTACAGCATCAGCCCAAAAATATTTAGGAACATTTGATTCATTTAACATTATTCTAGCAAGTTCCTCTAGTGACCTATATTTCCTTTCTACTACACCATTTTGTTGGGGAGTCCTAGGTGCAGAAAAGTTATGCAAAATTCCATTTTCCTCACAATAATTTTCAAACCATTCATTTTGAAACTCTCCACCATGGTCACTTCTTAATACCTTGATTCTTAAGTCTTTTCATTTTGAATTTGCTTTGCAAAATTTCTAAAGACCTGTAGACCCCAAATCTTGCCCGGCCTCCAAATAAAGTCAAAAAGCTTCCTATTTGAAGACGGCCGAAGCCTAACAAGCCACTAGGAGAGACTATTAGGCTCCTGTACCAAGATAGGAAGGTTTTTTGGCCCAAAATAAAGTTTCTCGCGTTGAAGGGGACTCCCGGGTCAAGTCTCGCTCAAGCGACGGACGTACTCGCTTGAGCGACAGGTGCTTCCGGGTCGAGTCTCGCTCAAGCGACTGATGTACTCGCTTGAGCGACGGATGCCTCAAACAAAGGGGGCTTCCGGGTCAATTCTCGCTCAAGCGACTGATGTACTCGCTTGAGCGACGGATGCTTCGAACAAAGGGGACTCCCGGGTCAAGTCTCGCTCAAGCGACTGGTGTACTCGCTTGAGCGACGGATGCTCCAACGAGACGGCGTTCTCGTTCACCGAGACGGCGTTCTCGTTCACCCAGACGGCGGTCTCGTTGCCTACAAAAACGAGACGGCGGTCTCGTTGGACGAGACGGCGGTCTCGTTGGACGAGACGGCGGTCTCGACCCTGTCAGACGAGAACGGCGGTCTGGACCTTGACAGCGCGAAAAACTATAAATAGGGGGTCTCCCCCCCTCATTTCCACACAGAAAAACAGTAGCTCTCCCTTCTCTCTAGATTTTCTCTCTCTAAGAATCTCTCCGAGGCATTTCCGGAGTTTCTGAGCGTCTCTAGGCATAGATCGAGCGTTCTAAATCTTCTTAAGAATCCCTCCGAGGCATTTCCGGAGTTTCTGAGAGTTGTAGAGTGAGAGGGCTGCCACAAAGCACCCTTTTTTTAAAGAATATAAGAAAGCTTGCTTCGAAGGTTCATAAACCTCTTTCTTTACTTTACCGCTTTCATTTAAATTATGCAATAGACGTTAGGGCCATGTAGTCATAAATTTAAATACCGCATAATAAAAGGGTAAAAGCGCAATTTTCCAGTTTAATTAATTATTCATAAATAGCCGGCCTATCATAGGGAACCCGAAAGGGGCGTCGTAAAGGGACTAACACTCCCTTTACACGTAACTAACTCCCTTACCCAACTCTGGTTCTAATGACCAAAGTTGGTTTTCGAAAACCAACGCCTTTTTAAACCCCTTTTCCGATGTTTATGGTGAAAATATCGGTGGCGACTCCATAGAACCCAAAAATGAATAAGTCCTTAGGTTAGCCCGGTTGTCGGACAACTCAAGGACACTTTTCGAAAACCTCGTCTCTAGGTTAGCCCGGTTATCGGACAACCTAAGGACGTTATAACCACCAATAAAAAACGCGAAAATCAAGAGGGTCGATAAAACCATCGCGTCGCTCCGACCGCCTCTTTTTGACGGCGGCGACAGATGGCGACTCCACTGGGGAAGCCTAGAGAGTTGATCCCATTTACTGATGGGCTGGCTTAAAAATAATTAAACCAAGAAAATAGCGCTTTTACCCTACCTTGTATTATAACATGTTTTATTGTTTGGCTTTCAATAAACTGTTGTTTGTTTATACTTACGCAATTGATTGAAATATAAATTGCACACAAAACCCTTGCACACTACAGTTCCTCCTATACCCGGGGGCAAGTGAGATAACCATAGGGAGTGGGTGGCAGGTACGGTTCGCTGCAGTTAGGGCCTTGTGCCCACCAGTGTGATCGGAAACCACCACTCAAGGTGATAACCTTCCTCTTTTGGCAACAAGACCGACTCCGGCCTTAGTGCTGAGCATGGTTGGACGGCCGGAGAGTGGGGACCCTATAATGGGGGCACCTTGGGGGCCTTAGCCTGGTGAGAACAGTTAGAACCTACCCTCGCCAATGCACTTTTCTCGAGGAAAACCCTACCTCGTGATAAAAATGAACTCTCGCCTGTTCGGGGATGACTGAATTGTGTGTGCATATGATTGTTGCATTTGTATGTTGCATAGCATAAACAAACAACAGAACAAAAAAACCAAAAATATTTTCACAAATAAACACCCTTATCTCGGACAGTCTGCCTTTTAGCTAGCCTGGTTTCAGGTTCTTTGTAAGCTAAGTAGCCACGCAGTTCCGACAGAAGAGATAAGGGACGCTAAATAATTTTTCACATAAAAGCCACATTTTATCTCGGACAGTCTGCCTTTTAGCTAGCCTGGTTTCAGGTTATTTGCAAGCTAAGTAGCCACGCAGTTCCGACAGAAGAGATAAAAGGCTAATAAAAAATAAAAATCCAAAATAAACAAAATAAGATAATAAAAATAAAACACTTATAAAAACAATTTTGACAAAGTCATATCATTCATCATGTCATAAGTGGAAAAACCAAGAGAGAAAATAAATGCATAAAGAAAGTATGCATACACATCATTTTAATAAATCCCTAAAAAGTGGGTCTTAGAGGCGTTTTTTTTGGGAAAATTACTGGGCCAAATCCCCTACGGGTATTTGTAGCCTGATTCCTCACTCTTTCTCTTCGTTTTGGTATGCTGTACGTCCAAATCGGACATCTCAGTCAAGAGTTATGCCACTTTGAACATCTGCTGCCTTTTGTAATGGTGCATGCATAGATACATTCATTCTAGGGACCACTAGATATCCCTAAGACAATGGCGAAAGAGGCCCCGAGCACATTTGTGACCTTCGTGGCAAGGAAGGGACAAGTGTACTAAGGTGTGATGGTGACCCCCATTATACTTGTCAAATCCGTGATGGGTAAGGAACCATTACACCAAGGTGGGTAGGATACCCCACAAAGCGTAAGCTTTAAAGAGGATACCTAAGCCATTGTCTTAAGGAATATCCATTTCATAAATCATTCATTTTAAACAATAAAAATCTTTTGGCATTCTAGAAAGCGGCTGGTATTCTTCATGCTGTCATCCTCATACAAAAAAAAAACACATAAAATCCCAAACACTATCATACATCATGTTAGAAAATAAAACATGATAATGTTTAGGAAAAAACAAACACTTGCATACATGCATCCACCAAACTTCATACATCTAACAATAGACAGTTGAAGAAAGTGAACATTCCTCAATACCATGAAAAGAGGGTAAGGCATTCGCATGCCATGCACAAAAAAAAAGAAATTAAATAGAAATTCTAACCCGCCTATTTAGGCTTCAAAACATTGCATTGAGGAATGTACACTGTATGGACGAAATAAATAAAATTGTTTCTTTTCATCATCTCTCAACCGTCTATTGCGTTGCATTCATGAATTGCATTCATTCTCATAATAATAAGATAATAAAAAGAAAGGATTAGTCGATGTGCTCTCCGTGAATTAGAATAAGATGGAGAGTAAGCCTTCGTCATCAAGTTCTCTCCAACGGTTGATCTGCCCAAGGAGGATAATAAGCCTCAACCGTTGGGTATCCGAGTTAATAAGGAAGAAGGGGCAAGGATATCGTTACATTTGTTCACCCCATACATCAAATAAGGTTGCACCATGGAGATACGCAAAAACACCGCCCATTAACAAGAATATCTCCACAATAGCCGGCATTGGGGGCAAAATTAGAAATGGAAGAATCTACTCCCCGAGGAGCTACCGAGACAATGCTCCCAAGAATAAAGGAAAAATAAAAGACCGAAGAAAAACATAATCCAAGGAGGAAACTGAGAAGACTTTGGACTCATGACGCTAGGCAATAAGCTGGTCACAAAGACGACATTCGGATCAGCAAGTCGTCTATCCTACTTTGAATAAAAGCGGCTAAAAAGGACTTCGAAATACCTTTTGCCAATATAAAAAGACTTCCCCAACAATATGAAGGTGGCCCACGAGATAAGAAAATATGGATGCCGCCCAAACCAAGGGCTCGTTAGAAACTCTCAAGAAATAAGAGAGCCACCAACTTTTAAAGACGATCCTTTAAAGCATTACCCTATAAAGGATCAAGCTGCACAACGGAGAAAAGGGAAGTCTCCCTTCGCACCTCAAATCAGATTCTCCCGAGTAGAGGGATTCAAGCGTCAAAAGCGACTTTAGTCATTAGGTGTTTTCCTTCTGATTCTTAGGGCTTGTAAATCCAATGACTATTAGAAATTACTCCTCGGGGCTAGCCCGACCCCCGAGCATTGTAGGGCACACATTTCCCTATTAATTACAAAGAATGCCATTCTTACTTTCTGCTTCTCTTCTTGCTATTCATGTCTAAACCTCATTAATAACCATGTTTAAGCAAACGTTTTCAAAAGTGCGTCAAAGTAATCAAAATGCGCCATTGACCAAAATAAAAGTCAAATCCATCATCACTGATTGACTAGAAACACAAAATAAGGTTTTACCTCGTCATAAATAAAGTCATGTTTCGCCAATGTTGTGCAAAAAGAAAACAAAAATCAAAAGAAGCCCATAAAAGCCAAAAGTCAAAAGAAAAAGGCAGGATACCCGGTAGGAAACCCATTAAAGGGGGCTACGCAAAAGTTAGGGTAAACCCGCTAGGAAACCCGAACAACCATAAAGGGTAGCCTAGGCAAAAACTAGGGTTACAAAATAAAGTCCGCTAGGTTTCCCAAAGTAACAAAAAAAAGAAACCTAGACAAAAGTTAGGACAAAACAAAACACAACATCCTAGGCTAAAAACCCAAAGGGTAGACTAGGGAAGTCAATCAGTCATAGCAAGCGCCATACAATAGGACGTCACTCCATAAACAAAACGTTTGTTTAAACTAGCCTAAACACTCTAACCAACCTTGGCTAGCCGTGCTTACAAAAACCATTTTTTGTCAAAATAAAACAATTCTAAAACACAAGCCTTTGAATTAAATATCCTCTTCTTTCTCTTCTCTTGACCCTTACTACTACAACATTCTAGTAATTAGTAGGGAAATGTGGAGATAGTAATCAATAGAAGGATTGACATCCCCAAGGAAAAGGAGGGGCGCACCGACACGGCAAAGTCGCTCTACAATTAAACACAATCATTCTTTGGTCATTATAAAGTCAAGACGGCGAAATTGGTATAGCCTATTCCGTCAACGAAAGTACAAAACGTCGAAGCATATCAAGAGTAAAAGCACATTGGTTAATCCTTTTGAAAAATTAATTGAAATAGCATTATAGGATGCATATCGCAAACATTGCATGCATATGATAGGCTCCTATCTCTCAAAAAAAGAAGAGAAAGAAAAAATGACAATAAAAAGAATAATGCCTGCTAGGAGATTCTTAGGCAAAAGTTAGGGTAGCCTCGCTAGATCGAAAACCCGCAAAGGGCGGTCTAGGCAAAAGTTAGGGCATTCATAAAAAAAACAAAGGGAAAAGCCCGCTAAGATATCCTAGGCAAAAATTAAGGCAGCCCGCTAGACCGAAAACCCCAAAAAGGGCGATCTAGGCAAAAGATAGGGCTAAACCAAAAATGAATAAAAGAGAGGGGCCCTTCATCATAATCATAAAAGGACCAGCAGGAGAATTCCAGTCACTTTTCAGATGCATCAATCAAAAAGAATAGATTGCATTTAGGGCATCCACACACAAGTAGTCGCACAAAACGACTTTGTCAAGACAAAAAATGAAAGAAATAAAAATTACTTCAGATAAAAAAAGAAAAGAAAAAAAAACAAAAAAACAAAAAAACAAAAAAACAAAAAAAATGAAAAGCATTCATGCATATAAGGAGACTAGCTCCATGATTGTGATTGAAAACAGGATCACCGAGACCAACTCTCCAAATAATGTCCTCAAGAAAACAGAGCAAGTCGTCAATCAAGCAACTCATCAAAATAAGAGCTTCCAGAAATCAAGAGCTTCAGCTACCATCCTTCTACCCAAAAAAAAAAAAAAAGAAGGCACATATAAGAAGAAGAGCGAGTTGTCATCATCAAATAAGCTCAGAAGAAATAAGAAGCTTCCAGAAGCCAAAGCCCCAGTCATCATTTTTCTATCCAATAAAAGAGGGCACAATCATCAAGACATCATAAAAGAAAAGCCGACGGAAAGGCTTAGTCATCCCCAAGAGGATCCCTGCCTACTCCGAAGGCAACACAAAAATTACCCCATGGCTCAGCACCGCCATCACATGAGTCATCGAGCACACTCACCCTAAGTCTCCTCCACACTCCCCAATGGAGAATAAAGGCTTCAAGAGCCCATCATCATCAACGATCAAAAGGGTCCAAACCATCAAGGGCTCAACAAAAAGAAAGAAGAGAAAAGAAGAGAAAACCCTTCATCTCCAATGAGATGACAAAAAAGGCCATGACGAGAGAAGGCCAAATAAAAATCCTCAAATGGATCTCCCGAGCAAAATCTACAAAAAGGAAGAATAAGAAATATCCATCCCCCCAGTTGAATAAAGAGCTTCACAAGTATAGCTTGCATCACATTAATGAAGGAGTCAGGACTCCATCCCAGAAAAGAAAATTCCGATCCCCAGGAAGTTGACAATCCCCTGATGGATCACCAAAGAAAACTTCATCCCCTGCGGATCCCCAAAAAGAAGGGAAAAAGCCAGCGTAATAAAAAGAGACTAAAAAGTAAAAAGGCTTACGCATTATCCCCATAAAAAAGCCAGATTTCAAAATCGCGATAAAAAAGAGACAAATCGCGGAAAAAGGCGAAATCAAAGCCAATGCAACAGAATAAAGAGCTTCAAGGAAAATAGCTCTAACCTTCTACACCAATAAACAAAGGTACACCAGAAAAAGCCAACGGAAAGGCTTGATCATCCCCAGCGGAATAAGAGCATAGGCAGAGCCAGCTCAAAACAACAGCATTCAACAAGGAGTCAAAAACTCCATTTCTCCCTAAGGGGCAAGACAAAATAGATCCCTGGGAAGGCAATCAATTCCCCGGTGGATCACCAAAAAAGAAAGATCATCCCAGTGAGTCTATTGCAAAGGCAAAACTTTAGGTTCATCCTCAGAATGTCATTTGCCTACACATAGGCAAGACCTGGCAAGTAAGAGCCAGCATCCCCATAAGGGAATATCAGCCTAGTCAGAGGCAAAACGAAATGCAACCAAAAGTCTTCACTTCCGATGAAGCATCTGCCTACTCAGAGGCATTACCAGAAACTCAATGGATATCCGCCTACTCAAGAGGCATCACCAAGATCAACAAATCCCCAGAGGATTCCTGCCTACATAAGAGGCACTCATCAAAAATCCCCGACAACCAGCAAAGTCGGAGGATCACTACCAAAAAATCAAAATCAAAAATCCCCGACAACCAAAAAGTTTCGACGACCAAGCAAGAGTCGAACAACAAACAAAAGATCGCCCGACCAACCAGCAAGAGTCGGGTGATCACCACAAAAAGATAAAAAAAAAAAAAAAAACAAAGAATCCCCAGCAAACAAGCAAGCTGGATGAGCACCAACAAAAATCCGCAGCACGACCCGGATGACTATTCAAGAAGACCAAGAATATCCACCAACAAAAATCACTCTCCAGAAAGCTGCGCCTGATCTGCGCTCGAGCCGGATCAGTAAGTCGCATTACCACCCTGATGGGGGGTTCATACCCATCCGGTCCCGCACAACGGACTGTACCACCCTGATGGGGGGTTCATACCCATCCGGTCCCGCACAACGGACTGTACCACCCTGATGGGGGGTTCATACCCATCCGGTCCCGCACAACGGACTGTACCACCCTGATGGGGGGTTCATACCCATCCGGTCCCGCACAACGGACTGCACCGCCCTGATAGGGGGCTCGTACCCATCCGGTCCCGCGCAACGGACTGCAACTACCGGCCTGATGGGGGGTTTATACTCATCAACCGAAGGATCGGCTACGTCGGGAGTAGTATCCGGAGGTTCCACCACGTGTCCATCGAAGGGATCGGCTACGTCAGAAGTAGTATCCTGGAAGTGCACGAGCCCAGAAATCATTCCCCGGAGAGTCGGCGCATGAGCCACCCGAGCGATGAAGCCGCCACTACCACCGGTCCTACGCAGTGGGACTGTACCGGCCGAATAGGGGGTTCACACCTATCAACCAGCACACGAGAAGCGCCTAACCGGCGCATGGGCCACATGAACTATAAGCCGCCATTACCACCCTGATGGGGGGTTCATACCCATCCGGCCCCACACAACGGACCGTACCACCCTGATGGGGGGTTCATACCCATCCGGTCCCACACAACGGACCGTACCAGCCTGATGGGGGGTTTATACCCATCAACCAAAGGATCGGCTACGTCAGAAGTAGTATCCGGAGGTTCTACCACGTGTTCACCAAAGGGATCGGCTACGTCAGAAGTAGTATCTCGGAGGCACACGACCACCACATCTCCCCAGAGGATCATCCGCCACAAGATGGGACATCCGAAAGGCAACCGGGAAAGAGGGTCAACTCCTTTACCCCCCAGTCGATCATCCTGACAACAGAAGGCCAGCAGTCGACTGGACGGGTAAAGGGGGGGCAGCTGTAGACCCCAAATCTTGCCCGGCCTCCAAATAAAGTCAAAAAGCTTCCTATTTGAAGACGGCCGAAGCCTAACAAGCCACTAGGAGAGACTATTAGGCTCCCGTACCAAGATAGGAAGGTTTTTTGGCCCAAAATAAAGTTTCTCGCGTTGAAGGGGACTCCCGGGTCAAGTCTCGCTCAAGCGACGGACGTACTCGCTTGAGCGACAGGTGCTTCCGGGTCGAGTCTCGCTCAAGCGACTGATGTACTCGCTTGAGCGACGGATGCCTCAAACAAAGGGGGCTTCCGGGTCAATTCTCGCTCAAGCGACTGATGTACTCGCTTGAGCGACGGATGCTTCGAACAAAGGGGACTCCCGGGTCAAGTCTCGCTCAAGCGACTGGTGTACTCGCTTGAGCGACGGATGCTCCAACGAGACGGCGTTCTCGTTCACCGAGACGGCGTTCTCGTTCACCCAGACGGCGGTCTCGTTACCTACAAAAACGAGACGGCGGTCTCGTTGGACGAGACGGCGGTCTCGTTGGACGAGACGGCGGTCTCGTTGGACGAGACGGCGGTCTCGTTGGACGAGACGACGGTCTCGTTGGACGAGACGGCGGTCTCGTTGGACGAGACGGCGGTCTCGTTGGACGAGACGGCGGTCTCGACCCTGTCAGACGAGAACGGCGGTCTGGACCCTGACAGCGCGAAAAACTATAAATAGGGGGTCTCCCCCCCTCATTTCCACACAGAAAAACAGTAGCTCTCCCTTCTCTCTAGATTTTCTCTCTCTAAGAATCTCTCCGAGGCATTTCCAGAGTTTCTGAGCGTCTCTAGGCATAGATCGAGCGTTCTAAATCTTCTTAAGAATCCCTCCGAGGCATTTCCGGAGTTTCTGAGAGTTGTAGAGTGAGAGGGCTGCCACAAAGCACCCTTTTTTTAAAGAATATAAGAAAGCTTGCTTCGAAGGTTCATAAACCTCTTTCTTTACTTTACCGCTTTCATTTAAATTATGCAATAGACGTTAGGGCCATGTAGTCATAAATTTAAATACCGCATAATAAAAGGGTAAAAGCGCAATTTTCCAGTTTAATTAATTATTCATAAATAGCCGGCCTATCATAGGGAACCCGAAAGGGGCATCGTAAAGGGACTAACACTCCCTTTACACGTAACTAACTCCCTTACCCAACTCTGGTTCTAATGACCAAAGTTGGTTTTCGAAAACCAATGCCTTTTTAAACCCCTTTTCCGATGTTTATGGTGAAAATATCGGTGGCGACTCCATAGAACCCAAAAATGAATAAGTCCTTAGGTTAGCCCGGTTGTCGGACAACTCAAGGACACTTTTCGAAAACCTCGTCTCTAGGTTAGCCCGGTTATCGGACAACCTAAGGACGTTATAACCACCAATAAAAAACGCGAAAATCAAGAGGGTCGATAAAACCATCGCGTCGCTCCGACCGCCTCTTTTTGACGGCGGCGACAAGACCTTAAAAGCTTCACTTTTCAATGTTAAGAAAAATGTCCAAGTATATCTAGAAAAAGTCATCAACAATTGCAAGAGCATAATAATTTCCACCAAAACTTTTTATCCTAGAAGGACCAAATAAATCTAAATGTAATAGTTCTAAAGGTTTTAATGTAGAAATAACATTCTTTGATTTAAAGGATGATTTTACTTGTTTACCTTTTTTACATGCATCACATAATCTATCTTTTTCAAATTTTAACTTAGGCAAACCAACAACTAAGTCCTTTGATATCAATTTGTTTAATTGATGCATATTTATATGAGTCGCTCTCTTAGGCCATAACCATGAGTTCTCTTCCTTAGCAACTAAGCATGTTATACTAGTATCATGTATACAATCCAAATTTATCAAATAGATATTATTATGCCTAATGCCTTTCAATGCTACATTTTCAGAATCTATCAAATGTATGGTACAAAATTTACTTTCAAAGATTACCTTGAATCCTTTGTCACAAAGTTGACTTATACTTAGGATATTATGCTTTAGCCCATCAACAAGAAGCACATCCTTTATCTCCAAAGTGTTTGCACCACCTATATTTCAAATATCAAGTATCTTTCCTTTTTTGTTGTCCCCATAGGTTACATATCTTTGTTCTTTAGCTTTGAAACTTACAAATTTTGTTTTGTCTCCGGTCATATGTTTTGAGCATCCACTATCAAGATACCACATAGACTTCTTTGATTTGGAAGTTTCCTACAAAACAAGAACATAGTAAACTTAGGTCCCCATAACTTTTGGGTCCTTGGGGTTAGAGACAAACAAGTCATTTAACAATAGGAACCCAAACTTATTTTCCTTTAGGAACACCAAAATGCTTAATTTTACATCTATTTGAGGTATGACCATGTTTCATACAATAAAAGCATGTTTTAGATGTAGTTTTTGAATATGATGCATTTCTAACTATTGAAGTTTTAGTTCCTTTTTCAACCCATACTCTTCTATTTTTAATTTTAGGTTTTTTCAAAGGAACATGATGGTTTTCTCTATTTTGAGCAATAGCAACTTTATCCTTATTATTATCACTTATTTCCTTCTCAACTTTATCAAGCAAATGGTTAAGTATATCAATATCATATTCATACTCTTTACATGAAGCACATGCTATATTCCTATTATCTTTTTCTTCTAAACATACAATTTTTGTTTCTAAGGTTTCCTTTTCCTCTACACATACAATTTTCGTTTTTAAGGACTCCACCTCCTTTTCGGATCTATTCAAACTCTTTTTCACAGCTTTGTATTCATTTTTCAAGTCCTTAAAAGCATTAAATAATTCTTCATATGCATTTTGTAATTCATCAAAGTTATTTTCATCATCACTTGAGGATGAGTCGGAATCACTAACCTCAAAGTCAGAAGATATATTGTCATTTTCCATCAAGCAAATGTTAGCTTCTATTTCCGAATCACTTGACTCCGAACTCGAATCACTATTGTCCCAAGCGATGTAGGCTTTCTTCTTGAAGAATTTCTTGCCTTTGATATCTTCATTCTTCTTGTTTGGACATTCGGTTTTAACATGTCTTGTTTCACCACAACCATAACATTTGATATTCAAAGAAGTATTTTCTCTTACCTTTCCCTTACCTTTGAAGTGTTGCTTCCCTTTGGCTTTCATAAATTTGGTAAATTTCTTTATCATTAGGCTCATTTGTTCTTCTTCTTCATTTTCTAAGTCTTCTTCTACCTTCTTGTTCTTACTCTTGGAAATTTTGGTTTTGAAGGCTAAGTTCCTCTTTTGGTGTTGACTAGGGATGGCAAAACGGGCCAGCCCGCCCCGTTTTGGCCCGCCCCGCCTTTGGCCCGCCAAAAGCGGGCGGGGCGGCTGGCCCGATATAGTCATGACGGGTTGTAGACCTTGGCCCGCCCCGCCAAAGGGCGGGTTAGCGGCTGGCGGGCTGGCCCGCCATAATTTTAAAAAAATAATTTTTTTTAATAAATTTAATAATAAGATTATTATTTATTTGTCAATAATTCAATATATATATATATATATATTATTTCAATTTAATAATATAAATCAATATATTATTTTAAGAAATTATAATTTAGAACAATAATAAAATTTACATAATAATAAATAATAACAAATATATATATATATACATATATATATAAATAACGTTAAACTTATAAAATTTATATTTTTTATATTGAAAAATTCAAATACCTTTTTTATTTGATAAAACTTCATATTATACTTGGTTGAGTAATTTTTATACCTTTAATTCAAGTAATAAGGATAAATATAATCGAGTACTTAGGATAAATAAGGAGAACAGGAGAGAAGGTTATATTTCGGGAAGGAGAATATTTTCTATGAGAATGAAACTTTTTTAATTCTCTTTTTAAAAATTTTAACTTTATATATTATCTTTATAATTAATTTTATTACAATAAAAAATTATTTTTTTATTAATTAGGCGAGCCGCGGGCTGGCCCGCCCCGTCCCGTAGGTTGGCCCGACGGATTGGCGGGCTTGGCGGGGCGGGCAAAAGCGGGTTGGTGGGCTGAAACACCAACCCGCCCCACCATATTATGGCAGGCTGGCGGGCCAGCCCGCCGGACCTAGCCCGTTTTTCCATCCCTAGTGTTGACATTCTTCATCATTTAGTCTTCCTAGTTCAAGCTCATGCTCTCTCAACTTTCCAAAGAGCGCCGCCATAGACATTGTGGCAACGTTTTGTGACTCCGTGATGGTCATCACCTTAGGTTGTCATTTCCTATCCAAAGATTTCAAAAGTTTTACGTTTAACATCAACATAAAAAATTTTACCTAACCTGGTGAGATGGTTCACAATGTGTGTGAAACGCTTTTGAACGTCAAAGATCGTTTCTCCTTGTTGCATTCGGAACATCTCATATTCTTGGATTAGAGAATTTTTTTGTGCTCTCTTAACGTCGTCGGTACCTTCGTGGGTCACTCTCAACATTTTCCACATCTCTTGAGCACTTTTACAAACGGAGATCCTGTAAAACTCATCAAGGGTTAACTCAGATGAAATTATATTTATAGCCCTAACATCATATTGAGCTTTTCTATTTTCTTCCGCCGTCCATCTAGAAAATGGTTTTGAAACTTCTACTCCGTTTTCAGAAACTTTTGGAATAAAGAGACCGTTTAAAATTGCGTCCCAAACACCTCTATCAACAAACTCTAAAAATATTTGCATTTTAACTTTCCAGAAAGGATAATTTTAACCCGCAAAAAGGGGGGGTCTATTGATAGAAGCACCCTCGGCAAACGTTTGATTTTGTCCGACCATTTTCGTAAATTGAATGACTATCAAAGCAAGCTCTGATACCACTTGTTAGAATCGCGCAGCAGAATGTTTGCATTTCCGGACAAAAAACAAAAGGGGGGTGAATTGGTTTCTTAACAAAAATTAGGGTTTTAATTTTTTCCAAATTTCACTGATTAAATTGCTGTGTAAAGTAAATAGAGCAAGGATAGAGTCTTACACAGATGATTTATACTGGTTCGGATCAAAAGACCCTACGTCCAGTTGCTAATCACTCAAACAGAGGATTAACGTTGTCACTATAATCACAGTTATACAATTAGATTACAAATAAGAAGATAAGGTAAATAATACACCTCTCTTGAATCACACAAGAGATGAACACCTCCTTTGAATCCCACAAAGGATGAAGAACAACTTTCCCTAGAGACGGCACAGTACACAATCCACCAAGAAAACCCACTTAGTGATTTTGATCGCTTCTAGCCCACACTAGGTTCCAAAAGCCCCTTTTTCCTCCAACAAACAGTTCTCTGGCAGTCACAGCTCTCAACTTTTGTTTGAAAAATGTTGTTCTATTTGCAGAGAACCTTAGAGAACCTTAAGTAGACGGATTAGGGTTTGAGAATAGGGAATTTTCAAAACCTGGTGAATTGGGAATAGGGTTTTCGAAACTTGGTCCAATTTTGAAATTCAAAACACATATCTAACTGAAATAATCAATTATCTTGAGTGTTAATCAATTATTACAGAGCCAAATTCACCTGGAACCCAAATCCACGCAGTTTAATCGATTAACTGGGGAATTAATCGATTAACACCCCTGTTAATCGATTAACAGGGCTTTAATCGATTATTCCAGAGAGCTGATACAAAAAATGGTTTTTCTCTCTGTAATAATCGATTATCCTGCCATTTAATCGATTAATCCAATATGTTTTTGATAAAAATGAGTTTTTGAAGCTTTTAAAGAGTAGACTATGTGCTGGTTATCTTAGACTCTAATATTACAGACTCAAAATCAACAAAACAGAGTTATTGCATAACATTTCAAGTCTTCAAATCTTTAAGTCCTTTGTTCTTGAATCATCATCAAAATCTACAGGCTTCATATCCATGTATGTTCAACATTCATATCCTTGTATGTTTCAACATTTTCTGTTTTCAAGATATTTAAGACGATGACAGAGAAGCAAAGTGGGAAAATAATTCAGATATTGAGAACAAATGGAGGAAAGGAGTATTTGTCAAATGAATTTGAAGGATACTGCAGAGAGAATGGTGTGTAGCATGAAGTTACAGCACCATACACTCTACAGCATAATGGGGTGGCAGAGAGAAGAAATAGGATGATACTTGACATGGCCGACAGTATGCTGAAACAGAAGGAGTTGCCTCATTCATTATGGGGGGAAGTTGTTTCAATAGCTGTATATTTACTGAACAAATGTCCAACATAGAAGCTGGAAAAGAAAATTCTAGAAGAGGTTTGGTGTGGTAGTAGGCCAGGAGGAGTTAAACACTTGAGAATATTTGGCTCAAAGTTTCACAAACATGTGTCAACTGCTAAGAGGACAAAACTGGAAGATAAAAGTGAGGCCATGATTTTAGTTGGGTATCATTCTACATGAGCATATAGATTATACAACCCAGTGACCAAACAAATTTGCATAAGCAGAGATGTTGTGGTCGATGAAGGTAATAGTAGTTATTTTGAAGAAGAAAGAATAGGTGCAGAAGCTAAAACTGAAGTTTCAGATGAAAGTGCTCAAAATATTGAGCCACAGTTGTAGAGAGGTGGTAGGCAGCGTAGGCCACCAAGGTCTCTGGTGGATTTTGAGGTTTATTCTGATGATGCAGTAAATAATGAAGGAGATCTAGTTCATTTTGCATTAATGGCAGAAGTTGAACCAGTTAATTATGAGGAAGCTATGAGAGAAAAGAAGTGGAAGAAGGCTATGCTAGAAGAGTTAAAAGCCATAGAGAGAACTAAAACCTGGGAATTGACAGACTTACCCAGCAATAAAACATCCATAGACTTGAAGTGGGTGTTTGAGCTGAAAATGAATCCAAACGGCAATATAGACAAAAGGAAAGCTAGATTGGTGGTGAGAGATTTCCTACAAAAGAAGGGACTGGATTATATAGAGGTTTTTGCCCTAGTGGCAAGAATTGAAACAATTAGGGCAGTTGTGGCATTGGCTAATGGAAGAAAGTGGCCTATGTTCCAAATGGATGTCAAATCGGCATTCCTAAATGGACCACTTGAAGAGGAAGTATATGTCACTTAACCTCCTGGTTTTGTAAAGAAAGATGAAGAATATAAGGTGTATAGGCTGAATAAGGCTCTCTATGGCCTTAAACAGGCACCCAGGGCCTGGAATAAAAGAATTGACTCGTTTATGGTGAGTCATGAATTCAAGAAGTGCTCATTAGAACATGGGGTATATGTGAAGCATGGAAAGAATTCTGATTTGATATTAATGTGCATATATATGGATGACTTGCTCATTACTGGGAGCAACAGTAGTGAGATAGAAAATTTTAAAAGCATATTGATGGAGGAGTTTGAAATGACAGATCTTGGAAGGCTAAGGTATTTTCTGGGAATGGAGTTTGTGGAGACAGAACAGGGTCTGATTCTCAATCATAAGAAGTATGCCACAAAGATTCTGGCCAGGTTTGACATGAAAGAATGTAACATTATTGTAACACCAGCAGAAGGTAAGACTACCGAAACTGTAGATGTTGAAGAAAAGGTGGATGGTACTTTGTATAAACAAGTGGTTGGGTCACTCAGATATCTATGCAACAGTAGACCTGATATCTGTTTTGTGTAACCCCCTTACAGATTACATTTATTAATCCTAATTTATTATCTAAGTTAGTAATATTTTCAATATTCATAGAAGGTTAATAGAAAATATACCAAGTGAACAATTAATTTAGGTAAAGTTTTATATTAAATCAAGCAACAAGTTCTAGTACAAAGTTTTCAAAATATTACAAGTCATAAAGTTATACTTATATGTTATACAATTCCCAACCTAAGCTCTGGATTTTTGCATCTGACATCTATCTCTTGAACTATATATTTGGCAATGCCCCACTAAACGCGAACAAATAGACAGTAGTCGGAGTGTCAGTTCACCCGGCAGGCTACCACGACACAGAATCAAATAAAGACTGGTCACTTATGGAATTGCCCATGCCTAAACACTCCCTAGACCAGAGGTCCATCCCCATAGACCAGAGGTCCTGTCTTACCTATTCTACTCCCCCATTTACTATTAGAGATTCTGGTAGCTCGATTCTCAATAATTCATTCTCATACATTCTCTGTCTCATTTGGCCGACCATTTTCATAGTCATATTCCACTACCAGATGCTCTTGATAGTAAATTCACTCACAGAAATATTTTCAAAATTCTATTTTGCACATCATTATTACTACCAACCGTCTTTAGTAGCAACTTAAGAGAAATTTCCAAATACTTTTCTGTAAATACTTTTCTCTTAGTTCCAAAAAACATTTAATGCACTATGTTTATGCCTTGTATGAAATGAAACAGTCTATCATCAATTAAGTACTTAGAAACATCTCATTCATATATTCAAAATTTCAATTGAAATTCATAGTTGCTTCAAACAAAACAATTTCTATTAATACTCTATTTTGTAGGGTTCAGTGTTTTGTCCATATCTCGAGTTCTAGACCTCCTTTTAAGATGATTCTAATTGTGTTAGAAATACAAGACAATAACCTATAACTTTGATGAAGGCACTATCCTCAAATTTGAATGTTTACTAAGTCGTTTTCCTAGTAAACAAAGAGGGGGTAATATACTATTTGGCTCTATCTCGATTATACCCTTAACCTTTTTCAAATTTCCATTTATGTCCCTAGGTTGTAAAATAACCATTTTGCCCTTGAACATTTCCTATAATTTCATCCATGTCCCTAAAATGACTATTTTACCCTTGGATATTTTCTGTAAGTCCATCCATGTCCCTAAAATGACTATTTTACCCTTGGACATTTTCTATAATACCATCCATATCCCTAAAATGACTATTTTACCCTTGGACATTTTCTATAATTCCATTCATGTCCCTAAAATGACTATTTTACCCTTGGACATTTTCTATAATTCCATTCATGTCCTGGAGCCATGATGAAATGACCATTATACCCTTAATCTTTTTCAAAATTCCATTTATATCCTTAAGATATGTAATGACTATTTTACCTTTGATCTTTTTCAAAAATTCCCACCTAGTCTCTTTCTTCTTCCTTCGCTCCTTGTAAGCCTTTTTCAAAATCCAAATTTCCAATTTCTCAGTTTAAAGCACCCAAATTAGTTCTAAAACAAAATTAAACATGCAATATGTCCAAATTAAGTCAAAAACAACAATTTTACTATATAATTCATCCTTACTTTCAAGAATTTCATCAACATTTAAAATTTTGCAAAATATGAATAGTAATCACCTCTAGTACGCCATTTTCAAAATTCAGATTTCAAATTTCTCTGTTTCAATCACCCGAATTAGTTCCAAATCAAAATTAAACCATAAACATGTTCAATTTAAGTTAAAAACAACAATTTTATTATATAATTCATCCTTAATTTGAAGAATTTCAACAAACATTTCAAACTTTCAATCAGTGAATCAACCATCAAATTCAGACATTTTGATAAAATTAAACATCTACCCAATACCTGATTTCTCCTAAATCTTATTACTCTCCTAATTTATGTTGGTCCTCTTTCCTCCTTTCACTTGAATTCTTCTTCTCAGAATTATGGTGCCTCTGTTAGTTCTTCAAGTTGCAGGAATTGTGTTTTGGTGTAAGTAAGTTTCAAATTTCCTCCTATTTATACACTTATCTTACCGACTTATACTCCTTCTCGAAATTTCTTTAATTTTATTCTCCACCGCCTTATTTCACCGACTCAATTCAAAGGTTCCACTGACTTGATCCAAAACTACGGTTCCTGACTTCTATTTCTCTCTTTTTGTGTTTTTTTTTTTACTTATAGTATTAAATTCCTAAATGTTTATTTATTCATTTATTTAATTTAATTATTAAGAATTATAATAAATTGTTATTTATCACAATATTAACCTTGGACTTTATTTTAAAATTTTCAAAAATTATGTTTTATTTTTATAATAACTTTACATAATATTCAGTACATATTTATAGCATACAAAATTTATTTATATAATTGGTTGAAAAATTTAGGACGTTACAATTCTCCCCTACTAATTAAAATTTTGTTCTCAAAATTTGTAATACATTTTATGTGAATAGGTAAGGGTATTCAATTCTCATTTTCTCTTCCAGCTCCCATGTGGCATTGCCTCTAATATTATCCCAGATAACCTTAACCAGTGAAATATCTTTTCCTCTTAGATGCTTAATCCTTCTTTCTTCAATCTTAACAGGACTTGGTTCAAAGGTGAGGTTTTCCTTTACTTGTACTTGATCAAGTTCTAGGAGATGTGTTGGATCTGAAATGTACTTTCTCAATTGTGACACATGGAATACATCATGAAGATTTGAGAGAAAAGGTGGTAAGGCTATCTAGTATGCAACATTTCCAACCCGTTTTGTAATTTGATAAGGCCCAATATATTTAGGGGAAAGTTTCTTAGATTTAATAGCTCTGTCAACTCCCGTAATAAGTGTAACTTTCAAAAATACATGATCTCCTTCTTGAAATTCTAAAGGTTTCCTTCTCTTATCAGCATAACTTTTCTGTCAACTTTGAGCAGTTCTCATCTTCTCTTGAATTATTTTTACCTTATTCATTGTTTGTTGGATTATATCTGGTCCTATTAATAAATTTTCACCATCCTGATACCAAACTAAAGGTGTCCTACACTTACGCCCATAAAGTGCTTCATAAGGGGTCATACCTATACTAGAGTGATAACTATTATTATATGTAAATTCTACTAGAGTAATACTCCTTCTCGAATTTTCTTTAATTTTATTCTCCACCACCTTATTTCACCGACTCAATTCAAAGGTTCCACAGACTTGATCCAAAACTACGGTTCCTGACTTCTATTTCTCTCTTTTCATGGTTTTTTTTTACTTATAGTATTAAATTCCTAAATGTTTATTTATTCATTTATTTAATTTAATTATTAAGAATTATAATAAATTATTATTTATCACAATATTAACCTTAGACTTTATTTTAAAATTTTCAAAAATCATGTTTTATTTTTATAATAACTTTACATAATATTCAGTACATATTTATAGCTTACAAAATTTATTTATATAATTGGTTGAAAATTTTAGGATGTTACATTTTGCATTGGGAATTCTAAGCAGATTTATGCAGAATTTGCAGAAGAAACATATGCTAGCAGCTAAAAGGGTGATGAGATGCATTAGGGTTACTTTGGATTTTGGAATTTTATTTCCAAAACCCAATCAAGAATAGAACAGATTAATATGCTACTCTGATGCAGACTGGTGTGAAGATAGTGTAGATAGAAAGAGTACTACAGGGTGCATATTTTTGTTCATGGGAGCACTAATGTCTTGGTGGAGTAAGAAGCAGTCTGTGGTGGCCTTATCAACGTGTGAGACTGAGTACATTGCAGAGGTAAGTACAACTTGTCAAGCTGTCTAGCTAGATTCAGTTATGGAGGAACTTGGAATCATAGTAGAGAAACCTATTGAGCTACTGGTGGACAACAAATCAGCTATTGATTTGGCCAACAACCAAGTTTCACACGAAATAAGTAAACACATTGAAACTAGATTCCATTTCATTCGGGACCAGGTTAGCAGAGGGAAGATAAGGTTGGTGCATGGTCATACTCAATTACAGTTAGCTGATATCTTGACTAAACCTTTGAAGAAGGAGAGGTTCAAGATGCTCAGAGAAAAACTAGGGATTTTGAGTATTCATACTGGAATTAAGGGGGATGTTAAAATTTAATTCCAGCTCTAGGTTTTGACTTTCAGTGTTCAGTTTGTAACTAATTTTGTAACCCAATACTGGTGTACTCTCCTATATAAGAGTACCAATAACTCAGAATTAAGTGTGTTGCAATTTTTCTAGTTTATCACAAAATACACAAATCAAACCTATTTTGTGCAGATTATTGCGTGAGTGTACGGGTGTAAGAAATATAGAGAAAGAAGAGAGGTAGAAACTTATCTGGCACCATAACAAAAGACGGTGGTGTTGTGACTGTGAAAATTCAGAACCTGTTAGATATTGTTTAGATATTGTTAAGATATTGTTAGATATTGTTAACCACAATATCAAACAATATCTTCTGTTTATTTTGTTTACTTTCGGTTACTCTTTTAGTTGTACCTCTCCCTATTATAAATAGATTACCATATGTGTGGTTTATACACAAGGGAGATTAATCTCAAACCGTATTTCCTCTATATTCAATATGGTATCTAGAGCTTAAGGTTATTTTGACATTTTTTTGCCATTATCCACTGCTGAAGTCGCCACTGGCGCTACTGCCGGTTAAACAAATCTTCCACATCAGAAAAGAGTTATCTTTGTTACTTGATATTATTTGGTAGTGTGAAAGTGCATGTCTAGGAAGGTTCTGACAAGGAAAGACTTGGTATTTAAGCATGTCCATTAGTGACCCACCTCTCTTTCCTGGGAACTTACCTGGTGTACTGGTTCACGCTACTGTCATTACCGCCACTGCTGGAGCAATCGCCAGAGTCGTCGTCAGAGTTTCATTTTTTACCAGTGACATACGATTTTGTTCATTTTTGTAAGGTGATCACTGTGTCGTTGAGATCACTACTATTAGAGTTGGTCGTCTGTTGTCTCCTATGTCGTTTAGTCTCGACAGACTTGTTTTGGTCTTCTCGTTTTGGATTTGTGATTCATGGGTTGATTGGATTACTTTGGATTTTTTTTAGGGTTTGTTCTCCTGCCCTTCATGACTTCTTCCACTCCTTTTACTACTTCCAATTCTGTTAATGATTCTTCTGTGTTGGCATCTCACCGTGATGACTGGACTCGCCCTCACAAACAGGGAAAAGGGCGTCCTAAGTGTGAACATTGTGGCAAGCTAGGTCACAAGATTAACAAGTGTTATTCATTACATGGTCGTCCTCCTCGATCTGCTGCAGTTGTTCAGACCAATATTTCCCCAACTTTGTCTGCTTGGGATCCTCCTTCTTCTGTTGCATCCGACACACCTACTATGTTCAACAAATTTCTCAAATGGTATAAGGATCAACAATCTTCTAGTTCCACTATGTTTTTCGCACACACAGATACATATTTTGCTGGTCTGACCCAATCCTCTTCTCCTGGTCCTTGGGTTTTTGATTCAGGAGTCACTGATCATATTACTGGTAACAAATCTTTGTTCTCCTCTTTATCCTCTTCTAATCATTTACCTTCTGTTACACTAGCTGATAGCTCTAGAGTATCATCTCATGGTGTTGGAACTGTTAAACTTTTCCCTTCTTTAACCATTGATAATGTTCTTTATGTCCCTGAGTCTCCTATTAACCTGTTTTCCATCAATCGTCTAACTCGTTCTCTTATTTGTGTTGTTTCTTTTACCAACAATTTTGTGTGTTTACAGGACCAGAATTTTAAACAGGTGATTGGCACAGGATATGAGTCTCATGGTCTTTATCATCTTCATCCCTCTACACATGTTGGTGCAGTTATGGAGTCTCCCTCTCTTTTTCATGCTCAGTTAGGTCATCCAAGTCTTACCAAGTTACAAAAACTTATCCCTACCTTGTCTAACTTATCTAGTTTGGCGTGTGAGTCATGTCAACTAGGCAAGCATAGTCGTACTTTCTTTCCTCGTAGTGTCACACGCGGTGTTTCGTCCCCTTTTTTCGTGGTTCACTCTGACATTTGGGGACCTAGCCGCGTTAAGTCTACTTTATGTTTTCAATACTTTGTTACTTTCATTGATGATTATTTCAGATGCACTTAGTTATTTTTGATGAAAAATTGTTCTGAATTATTTCATATCTTTCAAACTCTTTTCAATGAAATTCAAACTCAGTTCGGTGTTTCTATTAGAGTTTTGCGCAGTGATAATGGTCATGAATATCTTTTTCATTCTTTTAAACAATTCATGGCTTCTCACGGTATCCTCCATCAAACTTCTTGTGCTTATACACCTCAACAAAATGGTGTAGCTGAACGCAACAATAGACATCTTATTGAAACAACTCGCACTCTTTTAATTCATGGAGAGGTTCCTCAACATTTTTGGGGTGATGCTCTTCTTATTGCATGTTATCTCATTAATCGTATGCCTTCTTCGGTTTTAGATAATAAAATACCTCATTCCATTTTATTCCCTCATGAACCTCTTCATTCCTTACCTCTAAGAGTTTTTGGGTCTACATGTTTTGTTCATAATTTAAGTCCTGGTCTTGATAAGTTTTCTCCTAGATCACATAAATGTGTTTTCTTAGGGTTTACAAGATCACAAAAAGGATACAAATATTTTTCTCCTTCTCTTAACCATTATTTTGTGTCTGCAGATGTCACCTTTGATGAGTTCTCTCTTTATTTTAAAAGTCAATCTTCACCTCTGTCTCCATCCAATCCTATCAACACTCCTAATACATTTAATGTTCCTGTTGTGTGTGACCCTCTAATTGTGTCTTCTTCACCATTAGTTCATGTTCCGTAGTTAGCTTCTTCTCGACCGTCTCTTCAGGTTTATAGTTGTCGAAATCAATCACAACCACCACCATGTGACTCCACTCAAGTGTCAACTTCTCTGTCTCCTCCGGATCTGACACCTGAGTCTGACATTCCCATTACCCTCCGAAAAGGTATTCGTTCTACCGTAATCTCTCTCCCCATTATATTGCTTTTAAGTTATCATCGACTGTCATTACCTTTTTATACATGTCTTTCCTCTATTTCTTCTGTGACCATTCCAAAAATTGTCCGTGAAGCTTTAGCCCATCCTGGTTGGCGTCAGGCCATATTAGATGAACTAAGTGCTCTTCATAATAGTGGAACTTGGGAATTGGTCCCGTTACCGTCTGGGAAATCTGTTGTTGGTTGTAGGTGGGTGTTTTCTATCAAAGTTGGACCTAATGATACTATTGATCGTCCCAAAGCTCGTCTTGTGGCCAAAGGTTATACTCAAATTTTTGGGTTGGATTATGGAGATACCTTTTCCCCTGTGCCGAAAATGGCTTATGTTCATTTATTTATCGTCATGGCCGCTCTTCAACAATGGCCTTTTTATCAACTGGATGTTAAAAATGTTTTCCTCAATGGTGATTTGCAAGAAGAAATCTATATGGAGCAACCTCCTGGGTTTGTTGCTCAGGGGGAGTCTTTTGGGATGGTATGTCATCTTCGCAAATCCCTATATGGCCTAAAACAGAATCCTAGGGCTTGGTTTGAAAAGTTTAGCAAGATTGTTCAACAATTTGGTATGACTCGATGTGAAGCAGATCATTCTGTCTTTTATCGACACTCGAGTGCTGGATATGTTTACTTGATAGTATATGTTGATGATATCGTTCTTATAGATAGTAACAACCATGACATCTCTCAGTTGAAACAACATCTATGTCACCATTCTCAGACCAAAGAGATCTTGGCAAACTTAGATATTTCTTGAGTATTGAGGTGGCACAGTCCAATGATGGTATTGTTATATCTTAGAGGAAGTATGGCATGGATATTTTGGAGGAAACCAGGTTGATGAGTTTAAACTCTGTTGATACACCCATGGATCCTAATACTAAACTTCTACCAAATCAGGGGGAACCTATATCTGATCTTGAGCAGTATAGAAGATTGGTTGGAAAATTAAATTATCTTAAGTTACTAGTTCTGACATTTCCTTTGCAATCAGTGTGGTACGCCAATTTCTTAATTCCCCATGTGAAGATCATTGGAATGCAGTCATTCGTACCTTGAAGTATATTAAAGGATCTCCTGGAAAATGATTATTATATGGTTCTAATAATCATACAAGAGTTGTTTGCTACTCAGATGCTGATTGGGCAGGATCTCCTTCAGATAGAAGATCTACATCTGGATATTGTGTCTCTATTGGTGGTAACTTGATTTTGTGGAAAAGTAAGAAACAGAGTGTTGTGGCAAGATCCAGTCCAGAAGCAGAATATAGAGCTATGGTCTCAGCTTCCTGTGAACTTGTTTGGCTTAAGCAATTGCTTAGAGAGTTACAATTTGGAGATGTCACTCAAATGACACTTGTGTGTGACAATTAGGCTGCTCTTCATATTAGTAATAATCCTGTCTTTCATGAGATGACCAAACACATTGAGATTGACTGTCATTTCATTCGAGAAAAGATTATGTCTAGAGACATCAAGACTGAGTTTGTTAACTCAAGTGATCAATTAGCATATATGTTTACTAAGTCTTTATGGGGGTCTAGAATTGATTATATTTGTAATAAGCTTGGCACATACGATTTGTATGCTCTAGCTTGAGGGGGAGTGTTAGATATTGTTTAGATATTGTTAACCACAATATCAAACAATATCTTCTATTTATTTTATTTACTTTCGGTTACTCTTTTAGTTGTACATCTCCCTATTATAAAAATATTACCCTATGTGTGGTTTATACACAAAGAAGATTAATCTCAAACCGTATTTCCTCTATATTCAACAGAACCCTAGCATAGAGAGGTGTTTCTCTCACGTAGCTTCTTTTCAGAGCTTCTGGACAATGTGGTGTCTTGAATCTTGTATTCAAACACGTGGTAAATAGAAGAGAGGGGTACTGGCCAGTTTAACAAACTCAAATGATAAATAAATATTAGAATAAATATTTAGTCCAAGGTATGAGGAAAAAAAAAAGGTGAAAAGTGATTAGTGAAAAAAATAAACAGAAAAAAACAAAGTATTTTTCTTTTTCAATAATAAAAAGGTGAAAAAAATTATGTCATTTTCCAATACATATATTTACTTTCCATTCACATATGAGCAGAAAATAATAAAAAGTGTAAGATAAATCTTATTTTTAAAAAAAAATATCTTTGCTTAAATAAATTATTATTCATTTTGATGTTTAGAATAATATATATATATATATATATATATATATATATATATATATATATATATATTATTTTAATAAAATGTCATAAATATGAAAATGGTTATAAAAATCAAATAAATAATTTAATATGTGTTTTTTATTTGTTTGTAATATAATATTACTTTATAAATTTAAAATTCAAATATTTTAAAAAATATATTGTATAATTACATATCAGTTGAAAAAAATGAGATATTATTTTAAAAAATCATGTTATTAATAAAAACTAATTAATAATTTTATGAATAATTTTATAATTGAATAAATATTTAATTTTAATTTAATTATTTATTATTTTTAAAATTAATATTATTTTTCATGTCATCTTCTTGTAAAATAAAGAAGAATATTTCTATTTTATTTCAACTTTCTTTTCTTTTTCTTTTTTTTGTTCTTTTATTTTCTTTCTCATACTTTCTTACTAAACAAACCAAAAGATAAAAATCATCTAAAGATATTATTTTTACTATCTCCTATAAAGTGTTAAATTGTTTTAACCAAAATCTTTAAAGAATTTTATACTTAAATTAGTATTCGTTGATATGTTATAAGATGCTAATATCCTATTAACCTCATTTTGTTAATAATATTTTTTATAAGATCGAGAGCCTCTTGCTATACCTTATGCTCCAATCTAACCTTCGAATATTTCTAAGATATTCTGGTCACACTGTAGTGGATAATGTTTCTTGATATCTTGTCCTTTAGTCTGGCTAGTGTTGGTGTACCTATCGAAAATACTTTAACGCTTAAATCAGTTTTAAGATGCTAGTAGGAATAAGTGTAATATATAAATAGTGATCATACCTTATAATCTTTGTCTATTTATAGTACCTTTATGGGTTCTCACGAGTCTTAACTCCTTGTATTGGCCTTATCCTAACAATCTTGCATAATTGTGTGTCTACAATATATAATGTGTGTGACCATATGTTTACATTGCACATATTCGTATAATGATCCTCATAAATGTTGAAAAATCTCAAATCGACTAGATATATGATAATATTATAATATATAGTGAGTATAATTTTCATCATACTTAACTAGTTTTATTAGATTGAGCTAGATATATCACATTTTCTAAGAATAAGGAGTACATGTTTTAAATCATCCACGATAAATTATAACCTTAATTATAGGTTACTTGTTGATGGCCAAAGTCTAAGTAATTTTTGTTGTAAGCATCTTCAATCTTGATTAAAAAGAAATTACAATTTGTAAATTTTCCCTCATTTAATGTATAGGTGAGATTTAACTATGTTTAAACACATATAACATCTAATCACGAATCCAAAATTTGTGATTTTCTCATTACACACTTTAGATAAGTACATTATGGTAATATTTTTGTTAGGTACCATCTCCCAAAACATTGTTATCAGGTACCATATATTATTGTACGTGTGATGCCCTTTTATCCCAAAATATTTTTCTCTAATAAATAATAAAATACAAAAAATAAAAGGTAATATGATTCATGTATATTACTTCTTCGTACAAAACTCATAAAGATAGGGAAAATCAAAATAAATTTTGTTAGGCACTTAAGTTGCCTTTACAAAACTTCAAAAGAATTCTCAAAACAAAATTAGAATAAGTATATGATCTCTTTCCTCCAATGTCACACTTAATAAGAATATCCCGTAAAATAAAGATAAAAGAGGTCTAAGTTTCATCATTGATCTCTTATTCCTTATTCAAAATTGGTCACTTACAAAAATATTCAACCCAAACAAAGATTGTGGAGTGAGAAATATATTTCACATATGTTATAGACAATATAAGAAATCAGACAGAACTAAATAGGCATAGATATCACCTTATCAACACATACTCAATCATAAACTCATTCAATTAGTTCAATTAGCAGAACTAAACACGCACAAACATCACCTTAGTAATACATACCCAATCATAAACTCACTCAATTCAATGTATGAATACTATTATACTCTTATCTCTATATGTGTGTGGTACCACACAATGCACATGCTTTTGAAGCGATTTAAGAGTACATGAACCATATTATAATGACTCTATCAATCTACTCTCAACTAGAACGAGTCTAACAAAAGATCATAAGAATAATATAGTTAGTCGTGGTTGATCCTTATCTTACTTAGACGAGAGATCCCCTACTCTAAAATCTTCAAGGCCATGGTAGAAGATCATAGAGACCCTCTTTCATAGATCACATCCACCCCCAAGAAAGTATGAATAAATGAAGTATGTCCACATGAATGCATTATACACAAATGTATAACCTGTCTCAAATGATCAAGTATAACTTGGATTTTCACATTACCAAGTCATTGCTTAGACTTCTCAATTGACTAAACAAAACTTAGATTTTCACCTTGTTAAGTCGCTGCTTAGACTTTTTAAAACACATAAGTAATTCTCAAGCACATCACAATAATTCAATTTATTATAACTTGCAAGTTCTTCAAAGTAAAACACAAATGCTCATAGCATAACATTTCATTCATATAAATAATTTATTATCATACATCTCAAAATATACCTTCATATATATACATACAAAAAGTCAATATTATATCTTTTTAAGTCATGGGTAATATCTCACTCACTCTTATATTTTTATGACATTTGTTCAGTATAAAAATGATATTTATAATTATACTAATGATATGATATTGATTTTTATCTTCTTTTAAAGTTAATAAAAATATCTATAACTTATATGCTAACCTCAAAATCTAGTTTAATAGTTTACTATACCTAAAATAAGGAAAATTCAAACTTTTGTTCTAATCCTCAAAGCATGACCTTTAATTATTAAAACATTACATCAAGTTATACACAATATTTTCATGTGAAATCAACATTATTAGTTAGCTAACATTCACGGTTACAACTTTTATGAAGATCATATTTCCTAATTCCAAAGAAAATCATCCCTAAATATGATAATCTTTAAATGTTAAATAGGATCACAAGATCCTAAAAATAATACTGAATCAATAATTGAACTATAAGTTATGAGATTTAAATTTAACTTAATATATTTTGTTATTGAGGGTTAATGGTTCTCTTAAAACGTCAATCAATTTGCATAAATAGGATCCTAAGATCTTACAAAAAATACAAATTAATAATTAATTTTAGAACTAGTTTAAAATCTTATTATTATAGAAATTGCACATAATAAAATCTTATTAAGACTTTGAGGTGATCTTTTTACCCTAAATTCTTATAAACATTTATATATGAAACATTTTTCACTCTTCTTGTCTTAAATGATGATATGCAATGTTCCAAGATGTAACTTGTTTATTGAAGAGTCAACTCTGCAAATTCTTGAGTGTCGTTTTCCCAAAAATTTGTCCAAAATGATAAAAGGTAAATGATGTAAAACGAAAAGAAGAAAACTTAACGAAGTTGGACTTTTAAAAATAAAATAAAATTTAATTTATTTTTATCTTTTATCTTTTTAGTTTTATCTTTCTAACATTATTTTTTTATAATTAATTTTCTATTTTTATCTTTATATTATTTTTATCTTTGTCTAAAAATTCAACTTATTTTATCTCTTATAAAAATACTTTTATTTTATTATCTAAACCTAATTAATAATATAATTTAATAAAATAAATAATTATATGACGTTATAAAAAAAAATGTTACTGTATGAATCGAGAACGTTAGTACATTTGGCTTAGGAAATTGAAAGGGGAAATACAAAATACACGGGCATTAGCCTCATTTTCCCATTTTTCCTTTTCTCGTGTCAGAGGTTTGGGCTATTGAGTTTAACACACTGTTTGATATTACAAAGGAGAAAATTACCTGAAAAACAAGGATTGCTAAGTTTCAATAGAAAGAATAAAATATAAATTATTATTTTTATCTAATAATAAGAGAGTGATAAAAAAAATCATAATTATGTTCAAATGTAATCGAGACAGCAAAATTAAAAAAATAGTCTTATGTTTGTAGCATTGGACTGATATAATAGAAAGAAATGCATTTTAGTTTTATGTTTACTATGCTACTCACGCATTTTAGTTTGTGAAAAACATAAAAAAATATATTATTTTCTAATTTCAATAAATATATATTTATTGATTTTTAATTATTATTTTAATAAAAAAATTAGAAATCAAATTAATAATTTAATATATTTAATTTAGTAATATGATATATATTTTTTTTATTAATTTAAACTCCCATATTTTTAGAAAAATTAATTATTTAATAAAATATTTTATAATAAAATTAAAATGTATATTTTTGAAAAATATACATTATTTTAAAGATATTAATTTAAAATATTATATCATTAATAAAAATTTAATTAATAATTATATAAATATTTTTACAATTAAACAAATATTAATTATTTTTTAAAATAAATAATTTCTTTTAGTTTTATATATTTTTCTCTCAAACAAATAAAATTATTTTTTATTTTCTTTCCTTCTTAATTAATCATGTTCAAACCATAAACGTGATAAGAAAAAAATAAAAATAGCGGTTCAATTATTTATACCTTTAGATAATATAAATAAGGGATAAAATATAATATGGTATTATATTATTGAAAACTGTAAAAATTATTTAAAAATATTAAATTTTAGACTTACGATACAAAATATAATATAAAATAAATTTATTAGTAGTTATAATTTAAAAAAAATTATAAAAAAATCAATATTATAGATAATATAATTAAAAAAAATACTGAAATAAAAAAATTTCATCAATAAGTATTATTCCTCTCTGATACTTAATTTTTATTTTTCTCTCTTTTTTATTATTATTTTTGCTTCATTTTTTCTTCCCTTCTACTTAATTTTTTTTAATTAAAAATATTATATTAAAATTTTATAAAAACATGTTCAAACAAATTTTTTAAAATTAACATTAAAATTAAAAATATCAATTAATTATTTAAAAATATGATAAAAGTAAATAATTTTATTTATAATAATAAATAATTAATTTATCATAATAAATTAAGTTATCTAATTAAAAAATATCAAATATTTATGAATTAAATATATTTAATAATTTAATTTAGTTATAATTAAGTAATTTATAAAATATATTTATTAAAAAATATTAAAATAAATATTTTATTATTTTGTTGATTTTAAAAATAAAAGTATTTACATATTTTTATCAAATTTTAATATAATAAATTTTAATTAGAAAATAAGAAATAATGTAAGGGTGATTCAACTGACTCACCACAGTTTTAAATCAGGTTGGATTTGATTTTTTTTATTTTTATATTTATCTATTAATCCTAAAATGAACCCAACTTAACTAAGTATATTAAATAAATTTGACCTGAGTTGGTAAATTGATATGTAATGTATAATATATTTTAAATTTAAAAAATAATTACAATAATTTAATAAAAACTTAATTTTATTTGTATTATCTTGTACCGTAAATATAATTTTCACTCAAGATTCATGTGTCATTTGTCGTGTCTATTATGTCTATGTACATCAATATGTCTTCTTGTGTTTATTGTGTATATCTGTATTTGTTCCGTCTACACATTCGTTGTGTCCACCATATTTGTGGTTGATTAGAAAAAGAAATAGAAGAAAAAAAATAAATATGAATTAGTGAGTCAACCTACCTAACTCATTAACCCGTAGTGAGTTAAGTTGGTTGTGAAACTTATGAGTTATGTTGAACTCGTCTATTATTATATCTATTTATGATAAGTTAATCCATATGAATTAGGTTGACTCATTCACGAATCAATCCTCGTTAATAATATATTTTACAAAATCAATTAAAATAAAATTTATGTAAGTTTGTTTATTTATTTATACCAAAAAATTTAATAATAAAAAATAATTTGTCAGACATAATATAATATATTTTTTCTTTTTATTTATGGTTTGTTATTGTCTTTTTCATAGACATTATTTAGTGTTTGCTTTGTTTTTTTTTTCTTTCTCCCCTATTTTAATTTTCTCTCACTCTATTTTATTTTTTTAATGAAAAATACTAGATTAAAATTTGATAGAACGAATATTTTATTATTTATGACAAAATTAAAATATTTAAATTATCTATAAATATTGTATTTAATATATTATATTTTAAAAAATATTATATGATAACTAAGAAAATATTAAATATTCATTTTAAAATAACTTTTAAAAATACATTTTATTTATAAATATTTTATATTTTTTAAATTAGATAATAATTAATTTATTATGATCAAATAGTTTTAAGTTAATTATTTATGTTATTGTAAATAAAATTATTTATTATTATCCTAATTTTAAATAATTAATTTGTTGGTTGATATTTTTTAATTTTTATGTTGATTTTAAAAAAATTTAACATAAAAGAGAAAAAAATAAAAGACAACAAAATAAGATCAAAAAAATTATAAATTAATAGAGATTTTATTTAAGTTTTTTAATTATATTATTTAGATAAATTAATTAATAAATATTCTACTAATTTTTTTAATTATATTATTTATAAAGTGAGAGAAAATTTTAATAAAAATAAGTAATAATATAACAAAAAAGTAAAAGAATATTATATTTTTTTATTTTTTATAGCTTTTTTTTTGTCTAAACCGATTAAACCTAACTTTTCTTTTATTATTTAATGGTTAAATTACATAAAAAGATTTTAAGGAGAAATTTGGACCAATTCCAGATTGGACAGTTCCATGGATCCGCTATTAATAACTAAGGTTGAAATCAACGTGCCAAAATCATTTTTAAGCCTTGGTCGGTGGAACTCACAGATTTTGGTGCTAAGAAAGGATAAAATAAATTATGAAAAAAAAAATGACATAATTTAGGATCAAATAGGATGGCAAAACCGTGAGGCCTGGCTATTTGGCAAAACAGCAGGCCCGCGGGTCAGCCCGTCAGTCTATCATAATATGGCGGGGTGGATTGATGTTTTCAGTCCACCAGTCTGTTTTGGTCCATCCCGCCAACTCGTTGGGTCAATCCGCGGACGGGACGGCCGATCCATGGTCTGTCTAATTAATAAAAAAATAATTTTTTATTATAATAAAAATTAATTATAAAGATAATATATAAAGTTAAAAATTTTAAAAAGAGAATTAAAAAAGTTTCACTCTCACATAAAATATTTTTCTTACTCGAAACACAACCTTCTCTCCCGTTATCCTTGTTCATCTTAAACATCGATTATTTTTATTCTTGTGACTTGAATTAAATGTGTAAGAATTACTCAACCAAGAATAATGTGAAGTTTTATCAAATAAAAAAATATAGGTATTTGAATTTTTTAATATAAAAAATATAAATTTTATAAGTTCTAACGTTATATATATATATATATATATATATATATATATATATTTGTTATTATTTATTATTATGTAAATTTTATTATTATTCTAAATTATAATTTCTTAAAATAATATATTAATTTATATTATTAAATTGAAATAATATATATATATATTAAATTATTGACAAACAAATAATAATCTTATTATTAAATTTATTAAAAAAAATTATTTTAAAAAATAAATTATTTTTTTCTAAATTATGGCGAGTCGAGTCAAGGTTTACTGACCGTCATGACTATATCGAGCCAACTCGTCCCGTCCCGCTTTTGACGGCCAAAGACAGGACGAACCAAAACGGGACTGACTGGCCCGTTTTGCCATCCCTAAGATCAAATAACATCTAATTAATAAATAATAAATAATAAAAATATAAAAAAAGTTATTTATTTTTTGATAATTTATTTTAATATTTTAAAAAATTATCAATAAATATATTTAATAATTATTAAATTTTGATATAAAAATTATAAATATACATCTAAGTTATATAATTTTGGGAGAACATTCCGAAGCTCCTCAATGTTACCCTTTCCATTGTGGTGGCTGCTTGATACAAATCATTTGTAAAAAGCTTTCAAAGTTTATTTCATAAAAGAAAAATGTTTAAACAATGTTAGGTCCTAAATTGCGTTCTTTCTGCGCTGAGATAATAGAAACATAAAAGAATGAACCGCCCTTTTCTTCAACTTATGTTTATCCAAGTCAAAAATCACTTATGATGATAATAACGTAACTTAAGGTTAGAAAACCTTGAAACAATAATGTTATATTTCTTCTACATATAAAATAGAAATATAAGGAATGAATTAATTCCGGTATCTTTTTCATCCTCACTGTTCTTATAAATAAATAGTTTTTATTTTCATTTTCGTATTTTTCTTTTCTTTTCTCTCACCCTCCCCTGCCAGACATTGGGTATGCTTGGTATTCAACAGAAGAAAGAAAACCCAAAAAAAGACAAGACAGCGATGCAACCAAGGTGTTCTCTTTGGACTCTTCTTCTCTTCCACTTCTCTCACTCTACCATCGTCCTCATTGGAGAATCCAAAACACCAACAACAGTCCTCTCTTTTTCACTCCCCAATTTTTACCACCATTTTTAAACTCTCTCCATTTCTGGCAAACTGTCTCTGTCATAGACTCAATAATTGAAGCCAACCGACCAAACCCTTCTCAATCACGGAACAGGAAGAATCACAGTACACCCATCAAGTGCAGGGTCCTTCCACGTGCTGCCTGAAAAAAGACCAATTTCCAGGGTTGTTCTTCGTTCACCCCAACGCTTTCGTTTTTATTTTCACTATTTGGATTTGTGGGCATGCGCTGAAGCGTGCAAGTTTTAATTTTTATTCTGTCGGATCGGCATGGAACCCGAACATTCTGATAAGAACTTGCTTTTGTTTCTGCCGGACGATGTTTTCGCCGTCGTTTCTCGGTTCCTGTCGCCGAGAGACGTGTGCAATCTGTGTCTGTGCTGCAAGAGTTTGAACGCTCTTGTGGCCTCTGAGAAACTCTGGCTCACACAATGTGACGATTTGGGTATAGTGCCCCACAAGGACCTTGTGGAATGGAGAAAGGGCGTGGCTTCTTACAAGGCCCTTTGTCGTTTTCTGGTGGGTGTGAAACCGTTGATTGGAATATGGGTTCACCAGAATCCTGAGCTTGGGAACGTGGTGTATGTGATGCCTGGTTTTGTTTCTGTTGTTGGGTGCAGGATAATTCCCCAGGAGCTTGGTCCTTTGGGGATGGAAGAGGGTCCCATACTGTGGGCTTCTGTCTTTGAGATTGTTAGCGATTTTGATGGTTCCATGATGTTTTTTCTTCATGGGAGGGAGGAGGAGATGAATTATGTTTATCCAGGCTCGGTCAAGCTTACAGACAAGTCCTGTAATGTACTGTTGCTTGAGGTTGAACCTGGGGAGTGTAGCAACGTTAGTGCTTTGTTGCAGAGTAAGAGCTTTGTGCATCACTCGTGCGTGGAGTCGTCATCGTCCAGGAAGATTTGTAGGTCCAATAGCGATGTTTCTAGTTCACAAAGGATGGTTGAAAATGGTGAAGGGATGGTTAGTTTTGGGAAGTTAGCTTTTAGTGATAGGAGGAAGTTGCTTGAGGTTACTACTAGCCATGTTCGACAAAAGGTTCCGGATAAGATGATTGGGCCGTTGTTTCCTAGGTTGAGGGATGATGAGGAGAATTTTCAGAAGGATTTGGTGCTTTTGTGGGAAAGAAGATCACGCCTTAGTCAAATGTATAAGGTTGGTAGTGGTCACATTGATGAGTATAAGTCGAGTTCTCAAGAGGCAGTTGATCCAACCCAGTTCGAATTGGGTGATGTTAGGGCAAGATTTGACCGTTCAAGGTCTATCTCTAATCCTCTGCCTGAGGAGGATACTAACACTCAATGCATCAAGAGGAAAGGTCTTCGAGGATATTTCTGGAATGGCATTAAACAAATGCTTGGAAGATCAAATTCAATGAATGGCAGTCATTCAGTTTCCAAGAAGCTTATGTCAAGGGGTGAGATTAGGTATGAGCGGCTTCAAGAATTCCTTAGATCGAGTGACACAGTAAGACTAACGTTAAAAGCTTCCACTGTGAAGCTATCTTCTTACCGAGCATGGCCAAATATGCGTGACAGTCGGTTTGCACTTTACAAGTTGCCATTGCGAGTTCCCAGAGATGATCAAGAATATGCTGGCTTATGGGGAGGAACTTTTGGTTGGCCTCCTGGAAAGCCTTCCGAGGACAAGCCTGGAAAGGCTTTGTTCTTTCTTCTGCTCTCTTATGAGGAGTTCCAGGGACAACAGCTTCTCATAGCAACTAAAATTTTAGAAGGCACCCACTATGTTTTGCATCCTAATGGTTCAGCAATGTTTACAGCAAATATCAATGAACCTTCGTCTGAACCCTTTCCCTGGGACACTGATGCAGACTTGGTTCCTGTTAATGTCACCCATGCTTTTGTGGGAGAGGGTATTGCAAGTGGTTATGGGTTCAGATACCCTGGATCAAAGCCTGGTTCCCTCTTTGTTTTACAAAATGGCATCCTTGCTTTCATGTGGAAGGAATCAAGAGTTGTTTTGACCTTGCAAAGACTTAACTTGCAAGAACTTTTGAAGAAGGGTGAAAGGGTACCTTCTCTACCGCCGGTTACCAATTTTTCATATCTGACAAAGTCCTACTCCAATGTGTTTGTTGGCCTCCCCAGTCCTTCCAATTTTTTGTCCTCATCAAGGTTTGCTTAAACCCTGACATGTCAGCTTCTTCTACTTTAAACTTCCCCTCAGACTGTCATATCTTATTATTTTGTGGTTTGCTATAATTGTTGCAGCTTTAGTGTTAATTTGTGTTAAATTGGTCGATATATAATTAGATATTATGTTGTTTTGGTGATCACTGTCGGCTACTTTACCTTACTATCAATGCCAAATATTATGCATATGCATGAAGTTGTATAATAGGTACAATGAAGCCTACGCTGATTGTCATCCAATACTAATTAGTTGGAATTTGGAGTTTCTGAACTTGTCATTTGGAGGATTGATAGGATACTATCATACTTCCCTGTCTTCTGAGTTTCGTGCTCTAAGTTGGTAAATTTAATAGTACTAATGAACGCCACTCATCTGTTTTATTATTATGCTGATCTTGAAAAATGACTCGTGCTGAAATTTTTATTAAATTTATGTTGGCTTTTGGGCTTATAAGGAAATCGAAAGTTTGTTGATGTTTCTGGCAAAATCTTTAAAGAACTGTTGTCATCAAACAACTTTAACCACTTTAGTAAGTATCCTGTGAAAAAATGGAAATTCTAATGCATATTTCTAAAACAAATGATTTTGCTATGAACTTGTCTGCCTTAATAGACTCTTTGCCTTATCATTCTTTGGTAGCATGATAATATTGTCGATAGTTGCTGACGGATTATCATTTTATTAGTTTGCTATTGTGGTTTGTGAATATCATTGTTTTAAGGTGTGTTGTTGTTGTTGTCTTGATGTATAATATATATGCAATAATCTTCATCAACTAAGGGAGTTAGTAGAATAGGAAACAACAGGTTACTAAAATTACGGAAAATTAAAAATGTATATGTGGGAAAATATTTTTTGAATCTTAGTTTATATGTCTCAATCAATATAACCAATCTGGTCAGGAAAGAATGATGGCTACAAATCTGACAGCTGTTACAGCAGCACCAATAAACCATTCCCTCATTCAATGTAGTAACATGCATTTTAACATCATTACTTATTATTAGGAAAATTCAAGTCTTATATTGATCGGAGAATAGTGTTTGACAAAACAATACAAAAGCTTATAAAAGTTAGGCACCCCATCACTTTACCAGCAGTGTTGTAGGAATGAGTGCATGTCTAGACATGTCTGCGCCTCTTCTTTGTTTTGCTTAGTTTGGTTTACTTTTTTGTTATCTCCCTTTACAGTGCTAGAAAATTTGAGATTTATGCAAATAAAATCTGTGGAAAACTGATCTTAAATGTTAGTTACCAGTTTACATCATTCCCGTTTTAACATAAATCTAAGCCGTTGTTTCATGTTTCTATTCAGGAATGGACAATAGTGATGAGTGGGCTTAGGATGTGGGTCCAGATTATGATTGACAATGAGGCTATATTCTACAAGCTTCGTAGCTGTCGGTTGTTGCGGGAACTACGTTGGTGTTGCTGTCACAGTAAATTTCTCTGCCGTTATGTTTTCATATTACTGCTTCTTGTGAGGCCAAAAATGTGGCTAATATTTGTCAAGTAATGTATTGTGAATTTGCATCTCATGTTTGTTGTGCTTTATACTGAAGAATGCATTGAGGATCCTCTTAAAACAAAAAATTATTTATGTAAAGTTGAGATTGAAGTCTTGGTGAATGGTCATAGTGGGTAGCAAGCCAATTTTAGTGGAATCACCGAATCGAGATAGGGATTTATCAAACTTCAAGAAAAAGAAGAAAAAACTATCTTTATGCTCTCTTCAATTTTTTTCTTCACCCCAAAAAGAATAGACAATGTTGTGATTGATGAAAAGTTGAAGAAAAAAAAGTGAAAGGACAATGGAAAGTGGAAACACTATAATAGAAAAATCACCTTTACTTAAAAACTCGTTTTAGTCAAGGTTTTGGACTATCGAAACGACCCTCTCCTTCTAAATTTCCCTTTAATTTCAAAGTACAGTTTTTTTAATGCAGTTTCTTCTATTTATAACATTTCAACCATTCAAGTTACATAATTAGTCTCGTTTCTCTTCCTTCAAATGAAGCCATATCATCTAATCAAAATATGCTGAAAGTTCATTTTCACAAAATATATCTTGTTTTAAGAATTGTTGTGAGAAATTAATTTTAAATATAAAAATACAAATAGTCTCTTTACAGCAATAAGGAAGAAGAGAGTAGTTACTCAGTGACAATTTGAAACTTTTTTATATAAACTTTTATCTAAATTTTGATTTAACGTACTTCTAAGTAATCTTATCGGTAAAACATATTTTATTTTCTTATTAAAGTAAATGTTGAATATAGAAGAAATAAAGTTTGGGATTAATCTCCCTTGTGTATAAATCATACATAGGGTAGTATATTTATAGTAGAGAGATACAACTAATAAACAAAAGATATTGTTTGATATTGTGGTTAACAATATCTAACAATATCACATAATATCTAAACAATATCTAACACTCCCCTCAAGCTGAAGCATAAAAATCGTATGTGCCAAGCTTGTTATAAATATAATCAATTCTAGGACCCCGTAAAGATTTAGTAAAAATATTTGTTAACTAATCACTTGAGTTAACAAACTCAGTCTTAAGGTCTCCAGACATAATCTTTTCTCGAATGAAATGACAATCAATCTCAATGTGTTTGGTCCTCTCATGAAAGACAGGATTAGAACTAATATGAAGAGCAGCCTGGTTGTCACACACAAGTGACATTTGAGTGACATCTCCAAATTGTAACTCTCTAAGCAATTGCTTGAGCCAAACAAGTTCACAAGCAGCTGAGGTCATAACTCTATATTATGCTTCTGCAGTAGATCTTGCCACAACACTTTATTTCTTACTTTTCCATGAGACCAAGTTACCACCAATGGAGACACAATATCCAGATGTAGATCTTCTATCCGAAGAAGATCCTGCCAAATCAGCATCTGAGTAGCAAACAACTCTTGTATGGTTATTAGAATCATATAATAATCCTTTTCCACGAGATCCTTTAATATACTTTAAGATACGAATGACTGCATTCCAATGATCTTCACATGGGGAATTAAGAAATTGGCTTACCACACTGACTGCAAAGGAAATGTCAGGACGAGTAACTGTAAGATAATTCAATTTTCCAACCAATCTTCTATAGTGTTCAGGATCAGGTATAAATTCCCCCTGATTTGGTAGAAGTTTAGTATTGGGATCCATGGGCGTATCAATAGACTTTGAATTCATCAACCCAGTTTCCTCCAAAATATCCATGGCATACTTCCTCTGAGATATAACAATACCATCATTGGACTGTGCCACCTCAATACCCAAGAAATATCTAAGTTTGCCAAGATCTTTGGTCTGAAAATGGTGACAGAGATGTTGTTTCAACTGAGAGATGTCATGGTTGTCACTACCTGTAAGAACGATGTCATCAACATATACTATCAAGTAAACACATCCAACACTTGAGTGTCGATAAAAGACAGAGTGATCTACTTCACACCGAGTCATACCAAATTGTTGAACAACCTTGCTAAACTTTCCAAACCAGGCCCTAGGAGACTGTTTTAGGTCATATAGGGATTTGCGAAGACGACATACCATCCCAGAAGACTCCCCCTGAGCAACAAACCTAGGAGGTTGCTCCATATAGATTTCTTCTTGCAAATCACCATTGAGGAAAACATTTTTAACATCTAGTTGATAAAGAGGCCATTGTTGAAGAGCGGCCATGGTGATAAATAAACGAACAAAAGTCATCTTTGCCACAGGGGAAAAGGTATCTCCATAATCCAACCCAAAAATTTGAGTATAACCTTTGGCCACAAGACGAGCTTTGAGGCGATCAATAGTACTATCAGGTCCAACTTTGATAGCAAACACCCACCTGCAACCAACAACAGATTTCCCAGACGGTAACGAGACCAATTCCCAAGTTCCACTATTATGAAGAGCACTTAGTTCATCTAACATGGCCTGATGCCAACCAGGATGGGCTAAAGCTTCACGGACAGTTTTTGGAATGGTCACAGAAGAAAGAGAGGAAAGACATGTATAAAAAGGTAATGACAGTCGATGATAACTCAAACCAATATAATGGGGAGAGGGATTACGTGTAGAACGAATACCTTTTTGGAGGGCAATGGGAATGTTAGACTCAGGTGTCACATCCGGAGGAGACAGAGTAGTTGGCACTTGAGTAAAGTCACATGGTGGTGGTTGTGATTGGTTTCGGTAACTATAAACCTGAAGAGGCAGTGAAGAAGAAGCTGACTGCGGAGTAGAAACTAATGGTGAAGAAGACACAGTTAGAGGGTCACAAACAACAGGAACATTAAATGTACTAGGAGTGTTGACAAGATTGGATGGAGAAAGAGGTGAAGATTGACTTTTAAAATAAAAAGAGAATTCATCAAAGGTGACATCTGCAGACACAAAATAACGGTTAAGAGAAGGAGAAAAACATTTGTATCCTTTTTGTGATCTTGTAAACCCTAAGAAAACACATTTATGTGATCTAGGAGAAAACTTGTCAAGACCAGAATTGAAATTATGAACAAAACATGTAGACCCGAAAACTTTTAGAGGTAAGGGATGAAGTGGTTCATGAGGGAATAAAATGGAATGAGGTATTTTATTATCTAAAACCGAAGATGGCATGCAATTAACAAGATAACATGCAGTAAGAAGAACATCACCCCAAAAATGTTGAGGAACCTCTCCATGAATTAAAAGAGTGCGAGTTGTTTCAATAAGATGTCTATTTTTACGTTCTACTACACCATTTTGTTAAGGTGTATAAGCACAAGAAGTTTGATGCAAAATACCATGAGAAGCCATGAATTGTTTAAAAGAATGAGAAAGATATTCACGACCATTATCACTGCACAAAACTCTAATAGAAACACCGAACTGAGTTTGAATTTCATTGAAAAAAGTTTGAAAGATATGAAATAATTCAGAACGATTTTTTATAAAAAATAACCAAGTGCATCTGGAATAATCATTAATGAAAGTAACAAAGTATTGAAAACCTAAATTAGACTTAACGCGGCTAGGTCCCCAAATGTCAGAGTGAACCACGACAAAAGGGGACGAAGCACCACGTGTGACACTACGAGGAAAGGAAGTACGATTATGCTTGCCTAATTGACACGACTCACATGCCAAACTAGACAATTTAGATAAGGCAGGGACAAGTTGTTGTAACTTGGCAAGACTTGGATGACCTAACTGAGCATGGAGAAGAGAGGGAGACTCTATAACTGCACCAACATGTGTAAAGGGACGAAGATGATAAAGATCATGAGACTCACATCCTATGCCAATCACCTGTTTCGAACTTCGGTCCTGTAAACACACAGAATTGTTGGTAAAAGAAATAACACAATCAAGAGAACGAGTTAGACGACTGATGGATAACAGGTTAAAAGGAGACCTAGGGACATAAATAACATTATCAATGGTTAAAGAAGGGAAAAATTTAACAGTTCCAACACCATGAGATGATACTCTAGAGTCATCAGCCAGTGTAACAAAAGGTAAAGGATCAGGAGAGGATAAAGAGGAGAACAAAGATTTGTTACCAGTAATATGATTAGTGGCTCCTGAATCAAACCCAAGGACTAGAAGAAGATTGGGTCAGACCAGCAAAAGATGTACCTGTGTGCGACAGACACAGTGGAACTAGAAGACTGTTGATCCTTATACCATTTGAGAAATTTGTTGAACATAGCAGGTGTGTCTGATGAAATAGAAGAAGGAGGATCCTTAACAGATAAAGGTGGGGAAATATCAGTCTGAGCAACTACAGCAGATCGAGGAGGACGACCATGTAATGCATAACACTTGTCAATCTTGTGACCTAGTTTGCCACAATGTTCACACTCATGTAATGCATAACACTGGTCAATCTTGTGACCTAGTTTGCCACAATGTTCACACTTAGGACGTCCTTTTCCCTATTTGCGAGGGCGAGTTCGGTCATCACGGTGAGATACCCATACAGAAGCAGGTGTGTCAGGGTTGGGTTTTGCTGGTATACGCAAAAGAGTGGAGCAGGTCGATGTCAAGGTGGGGACAATCGGAGAACCCAAAATCTGATCACGAATATGTGAATATTGATCAGCAAGTCCGTGTAATGCCCCTAGCATGAAGAATGTGATCGTTGTCCTATCTCGGTGGCAGGATCGGGGGAAGGAGGCAATAACTCATTGAACTCATGAAAAAGAGCATGAATTTTGCCCATATAATCAGTCATAGAATCTTGATGTTTAGAGGCAATAACATCTACAAATTTAGAACAAACATCATAGAGACATTAAGTATCATTGGTGTATAATAACTTGACATATTCTCAGATTTTGGCACATGTTTCGTAGGAACGAAAAATTTGTTTTAATGAAGAATCAAGAGTACCCTTGAGAACCACACATAATTGAGCATCAATGGTGTCCCAACGGTCTTCCTCACCAGGAGTGAGAGTAGGTGCTTTCGGGGCAAGATGATCAAGATAATTCTGACTCTTAAGCCATAATCTGACGTCTGATGACCATGTGGCATAATTATGGCCAGTTAACTTGTCAATGGATAAGTGCACATTAACATAGTTAGTGTAGATGGAAGGATCAGACGCATTACTGATAGAATTGGAAGTACTAAAAGGAGCAGAAGAAGTCATAAAGGACGGAGACGATAGTGACAACGACGTGAACCAGTACACCAGGTAAGTTCCCAAGAAAGAGAGGTGGGTCACTAATGGACACGCTTAAATACCAAGTCTTTCCTTGTCAGAACTTTCCTAGACATGCACTTTCACACTACCAAATAACCGACAACGATAGCGATGGTGGCAGCGGCGGTGGTGGCGGCTTCAATAGTGGTCAAAGGCGAAATTTTTTTTTTTTTCAAAATAACCTTAAGCTCTAGATACCATGTTGAATATAGAATAAATAAAGTTTGGGATTAATCTCCCTTGTGTATAAATCACACATAGGGTAGTCTATTTATAGTAGAGAGATACCACTAGAAGAGTAACTGAAAATAACAGAATAAACAGAAGATATTGTTTGATATTGTGGTTAACAATATCTAACAATATCAAATAATATCTAAATAATATCTAACAGTAAAAAAATTTATTTAACTTTTTATAATTAATTCTATTAAATTAAATATATAAAAAAATAGTTTATCCGTGAGTGTAGTGTAGTGAAGGCAGCAAACGGTTTTCTATACCTCCTCATGAAATATATTTAACCTTTTTGTGTTTCAATTATTGTTTTTTTAAGGACTTGTTATGATTAGTCATTCAAGCTTTTTTTATAATGTCAAGTTATAAACTCGAAAAACGACTAAACTCAATTATCCGTCAAGTTGAATCATACACGATACAGAATAAGGTACTAGAAACATTACGTAAAACTCGGCATAGTTGCGATTACCAAGTAGTAAAAATCACTTGACCCATGACTCAACATGTGGAGTTGTTAGCTTCCAAGCCACAATAAGTAAAGATGTGGAAGGCTACGGAGAACCTACAAATTCACTTTGAAACCACCATAAGAGGTAGTTAACGAGTATATTAGAGGTAAAACTATTTTTGCTTTACGATTTTTTAGTGTAAACATGAGCGAAAGTAAAGATAAAAGGAAATAGGGGAAATTCCAACACAATGGCGAAGAAGATACTCCCTCCATTCAACAAGTCGTGGAAATGATACAAGAACTAAAACAACAAAATGAAAAGGCTCAACGAAGAGCAGAAGAGACAAAATTTGAACAAGAAGAATGATGAGTTCCAAGAAACACTGCATCGTTTAGTTGAAGGTAGAGGAGGGGAAATCAATACACATCTGATAGGGATTTAACCTTTTTCAGTGGCAGTGCGGAAGAACGCATACTTATTCATTATTTGGTCCCAAAATTGGACCCTCCAGAAGGCATAAGTAAAAATTGGCAACCCAGCCTAATCTAATCTAAGGAAAAAATATTCAACCTCTCAGCCTAACCAACTATATAGATAAAACGTGACATATTAGAGTCACAGATTAACTTGTTATTTTTAGCTTAATTGAAATAAAAACATAATTGCCAATATATAATTTTTTTTAATTTTATTAAAAAAAATAATATCATTCATTTATTTATTTAAAATTAATTTACAATTTATTTATATAAAATAAAGTTATAAAATATTATTGTACAAAAGTTTAGACGTCGAGTAGTCTATTTGGAAGGACCAATCACAAAATACCAACCATTAAACACTTCCAACTGCAACATTTGTTTAATGCGAAAAAAAAAAGATATTACTGAATTAGTTAGAATGTGACAAAGAATTCAACTCAAATTAACCAAATATTTGCCTTATTGGATATTTTTTTCCTTGACTAGTTTGTTGTAAATAATTGTATCTCGTCACTTCTTTGCTTTTATAATTGATAATACATAAAAAGTAAATAAATAACATTAAATAATTAAATTTTGTATATCTTAATAATTATAAAATATTAAATATTAATTTGAGTATACCACAAAGTCATAATCATGCAATCAATAATATGTTCTTTAAAATGTGACTATCAATACTAAATCAAGATTCTAAATGAAGATTTTGAATTAGAATGCTTAAAATGTCATAAAACATAATTTTAAGTTGAGGGAATCAATGTTATTCAATCTTTAATATTGAATGACATCCAAATTATTACCACTAAGACATGATTCATACAACTACAGGCCAAGTTGAGATTTAACATCATTTAAAATATTATTTCTTATTTATTAATGATAAGTCTATAATTTAACAAAGTGGAGTTTATTAAAATTTTAAATATATATATATATATATATATATATATATATATATATATATATATATATATATATATATATACTACTAGAAAATATACTTTCAACGTCGCTGTTTAACGTCGGTTACATCTTAGCCGACGTTGAACATGCTTTCAACGTCGGTTGGTCAACAACCGACGTCGAAAGTCAAATTTTGACACATTCTACGTCGTTTTAGCATGCACGACGTGGAAAGTAGGCTTTCGACGTCGGTTATGCCCTCACCCGACGTTGAAAACCCTTCTGAACTCATTATGACTGATCAGAATACAAATATGACCGATCAGAATCAAATGTGATCGATCAGATTTTAATTATGAGCGATCAGAATTTTTTCAATCGATTAGAAACACGTTTCAATCGATTAAAATCTCTTAAAGGGTCAGGATGATCGATCAGAATCCAGTTATGACCGATCAGAACTATTTTAATCGATTAAATCTCATTTCAATCGATTAAAACATATGACTGGAGATAAATCGAGTTTCAACGTTGGGTGTGGGTATAACCGACGTCGAAACCCCGTTTTCCCATTTGAATAGGCTACCATTTTTGTATCTCCCCTTACTCTCCAGCATCGCGCCCACTCCCCTTACTCTCCAGCATCGCGGCCACCACCTACCACCGTCATTTGGACTCTCTGGACGCCCTCCCTCACGTCGCCACCGCGCACCGCGTGACACCCCCGCCGCAGACACCTCCACCCCACCGCAGCTTCCACCCCACCGCGACGCTAGTCGCCCACCCTCCACCCCCACCGCAGCCTCCACCCACATTGCATTGTCCGCTCACCACGGCCTCGACCCTAACGCCGCATTGCATCCTCCACCTCCACCCCGGTGCAGCGCTGCTTCTGTTTCTACGTGGTGCGAACCTTCATCGCTGCCTTAAACCACGAGTACGATGTTGTTGCACTTATATTTGTTGGGCAAAGTCATACAATTTTACTTACTACATTTCATAGGTAGAGATTGTTAGTCATTTGCCGTTAACTGTTGATTCAATTCTTAGTCATATTATAGTTTTTTTCAATGTATTGATGATGTGTACAATTATACTTGAACTGCTTGAATATGCCCGTGGGGCTTTTTATTGTCGGGTTTCACTGTGTCATTTAAAATTGTTGCCAAAAAACAAAGGAAACTCTGCCGGATTTTTGTTAGAAATTAATCATGAAGTGTGAATTCTGAAAACTACATATAACAATGTAGTTATATAAGTGATGGTAGTAACAATGAAAACTCTATAATTTCAATTTATACAAATTTGGTTTTGACCAAAAAATAGACGAAATTCTGTTGAAATTTCGTTACAAATTAATCTACTTTGGTATAGATTTCATTAGAGATAACGATTATTAGTATTAATCGTTTTATGGGTTTCTCATTTGTAGACTCCAATTCCAAAATGGATCGAAGTTGGGTAAATGCAAGTCGTATTTCACAAGAGTATGAGAATGGAGTTGAAGAATTTTTGCGATTTGCCGAACACAATGGCACCAAGGTTAATGAAAAATTGTATTGTCCATGCGTTAACTGCGTTAATGGGAGAGTACACACACTAGAGACAATACGGGAACATCTTTTATGTGATGGGATAATGAAGAATTATATCCTATGGACATGGCATGGTGAAGTGATTGATACACCAATAGTAACACAAGCTGAGGAAGAGGAGGATATGACAATGGAAGATCGAATAGAAGACATGATTCGTGATGTAGGTCAAGAGAATTTTCTGCAAGCACATGCTGCTGTCTATGATAAATTGAAGATAGATTCAGAGATACCTCTGTATGCTGGATGTACAACATTCACGCGATTGTCAGCTGTATTGAGATTGGTCAATTTGAAGGCCAAATTTGGTTGGAGTGATAAAAGTTTCACTGAGTTACTAGAAGTTTTGAAAGATATGCTCCCAAGCGATAACACCTTGCCTGATCGTATGTATGAAAATTTGGTTCATGCTATTCGTAAAGATCATGATGAAGGCATATGGGAAAACTTAACTATTTAAGTTATGTGTTCATAACTAATTTGTGTTTATATTGAAAATATGTGATAAATTGTGTTTATATTTCAAATATGTGATAAATTGTGTTTATATTCCAATTTATGCAAAAACTTAACTTAATTTTTTTTTTAACAGGCAAATGGCATCTCCTCCAGCATCTCCTCCAGCATCTCCTCCGGCATGTCCATGTCCACCCCCCCCCCATCTCTAAAGAGGACTCGACAAGCCACACGGTTGAAAAAGTTGACCGTTCGTCATATGGCGAGGAGATAAGTTGGTTGTGAGTGTGGATCCAAAGACTGGCAAAATATCGGGGCCACATCACACTCAATTTAGGTCCTACTTGGGTACTCTTGCTAGAGAAAAGGTATGTAATTTTTTAGAGTTTTTAACTTGTTATGCATATATGGTCGACATATGTAAATGGATTGATATCTAACGTTTTAAGTTCATAATTAGGTATCTATTTTGCATCCATCTTGGGATTATGTGGAGGAGACTTGCAAAAATTTAATTTGGCAAGATATTTTGGTGAGTTTTGTTAACTCGTTAAATTATGTTAAGTTAAGTTAGATCCTAAACTTTGTTATCCTAATTTATTTTGTTGTTTTTGCAGAATCACTTTGATATTGTTAACTCTGAACAAGTTAGGAGAAAAGTCATGTCATCTATTGCCAAAATGTGGAGGCAATTCAAGTCGACATTGACTTCAAAATGGATTTTTAATGACCAAGCCATTAGCAAAGGATTAACTCCTTGTCAGCGTTATGGCATAGATGAGGAAACTTGGAAGCAGTTTGTCGGGAGTAGGACTGGTCCACAATGGGAGGTATGTTACTATTTAAAAACTTTGGTATGTTTCCATATTGTCTTATTAATTTAGCACATTGTAATATGATATTATGTTGCAGGAGAAGCGAATAAAAGGAAAGGAGATTCGAGAGGTTGAATGTGGCCCCCACCGTCTGTCTCGTGGGGGGTATGATTTGTTGACGCAACGCATGATGAAGGAGAAGGCTAAACTCCGAGAAGCTGAGTTAGCCTCTTCAGTGTAAGCCAGGAAGAAATTTCCCCACCATCTCCTCCAAAACGTCATGAAAAATGGAAGAGGGCTCGGGAAAAGCCCTCCAGGTGAAATGACATCGAGAGGAGGCCCGCTTGATTGCTTGAGCGGATTGTAAGTCAAATTAGTTTCTTTCAACCTCATTAACCATGCTTTGTCATTCATCAATTTTTTTTACAATATATAATGCTCAATTGTAGGATTCTTTAGAGGAGCGGTATACACGAGGAACATTCGTTCCCAGTGGTCGTGAAGATATATTAACTATCTGCTATTGGACGCCCGGAACACCCGGGCGTGTTCGTGCTTGTTGGAGCTGGTGTGGGTATTCGAGCATATTTTGGAGCTCCATCATCGAGACCATACCCACACCACATCATTGAGCCGGCAGGAGATGGCCGGATTGGAGGAGAGTCTAACGGCGAAGGCTGAGACCAGCGATGGTTGAAGAGGCGACAGCGACGCTGACACCGGCCATTACCGCACGAGTTCGGGAGAAGATGATGCGTGTATTTGGTTCAAGTCTAGCATCCATAGGTGTCACACAGCCTACCCACCCACCTATGGATGTTCCTCCTCCATCTGCCGCACGAGTTAGCACTAAGGGTAGTTGTCTTGAGCCAAATACTGGCGATCAAGACCTTCCTGCTACTAATCGGGAGGTTGTTGTTGTTGTTGCGGACATCGACCACTCGGGTATGTGTGGATGATATCTTAATGACAAAAATTCATGTGCATATTAAATAATTAATGTCTTATTTTTGTGTAATCGAGTCGAGTGTGAATTTTATGTTGATGAGGATGGATCTGAACCACGATTGGTGGCGGTTGGTTCAATTGAAGAGGGGGCCTCTACAATTCATAGTGTGCCTTTAGCACCTAACTTGGCCAAAGTGGTCATTGAAGAGGTTCGAGATGCTTATGCTCTTGTACCTGTGCCCACGGACGAGGTGATGACAGTGGGACAGGCCCTCCGGACCTTCATTGCATGGCCTAGACATCTAATCGGGCCTATTTTGAAAAAGGTTTGCATATACTTTCCGTTAATTATCATATGTAGTCTGCAGTACTTGTTTTTTATTATTTCTCAAGTCAATGTTATTTTATGTAGGATGTTCGGAAGCCACCCGGTTGCCTAAGCTGGTTCCTACTTCCCATACTAGTAAAGGTAAGGAAGTAGATGTCCCAGAAAATCCAATTTTTCAACTACTATCTGTTGTCCCACGAGTTGTATATTCAATCTTTTCAAGTGAAGTGGGATGTTGATAAGTTAGGGGTAGACAATAAGAACTTTCCCCTTTACATTGACCACACCGATGCTTGTGGAGATAGCAGTTGGCAATCGGTGTCTAAACATAGCGAGTGTTACAATTTTGGACAATGTAAGTATTTATTTTTATTTACTAATTATGTTATTTGAAGTTATCGTCATATTTAATGTACATTGAACTGGCTACTTTAGGATGATGAATGAATTGTCCGAGGAACAACGCACCCAAGATGTGTATGGATTTTTTGAGCCCCAATCCATACAAAAATCAGGAAACAAGAGAGAAGAAGTTCAAATATACATCCAAAATTGGATGATGAAGTCAAGGAAGAAAGTTTACTTGGGTGCTTACCACCATCGGTAAGTATTTAAGCGTATGAAATTATTCGCATTAAATTTTATAGTGTATTGTATTATCCTAACTTTTTGTAATGTAAGCAGAAATCATTGGCGGTTGTTGGTTGTTTGCTCAAAGCGAGAATGTTGTGGCTTGGTTACGCTCCATTGGGCAAGAAACCTGATGCGAGATCTTAAAAACATTGTAAACAGGTACACATTCTTATAATAATTTAAACAATTATTAATTGTTTTGTTACTTAATTGTTTCATTATATCTTGTATTGCACGATGCATTTAAGGTTTGCAATACAATTGATGGAGTACACACAAGCAAAAGCACGACTCAGATTGGATTTTTGTTAATGTAAGTCATTTTATATTTATGTATTATATCATTCATTTTATATGTCAAATTAATATATTATTTTTTGTAGTGTAATAGGCAACTAGGATCTTATGAGTGCGGATATTATGTTATGCACTTGGATGTGGCTGATTGTTGTTAGCAAGACTGAGGATACATGGAATCAGGTTTGCTTAAATTTAGTATTCAATAAAAGACCCAGTATTGTGTCATTGGATACTCTGTTAAATTATCTTTTTTCTTGTAACAGGTATTTTCAGACAGGGAAGCATTGCCCATAGAGACCATTGACGATATTAGAAACACATGGGCCGATAAGTTTGTTAAAGTTAGAAGTAGGCAAGTTTAGTTATTAATTTAGTACTTAGTTTAGTAGTTAGTTTAGTAGTTAGTTTAGTAGTTAGTTTAGTTACTTTACTAGTTAGTTTACTAGTTAGTTTATTAGTTAGATTAGTAGTTAGTGTATTTGGTAGATAAGTAGTTGGATACACTATAATTTTGGATACAATTTTATTTTTGGATGCACATTCAATTGTTTATATCTTGTACATTGTCTGCCTGGGTTGTATTCAAATTTGCAGGTATGTATATATACAAACATTGGGTACCCTGTATAAACAAAGCGTCCATTTAAAAAAAAATAGACTTTCTACGTCGGTTCATACCATAGCAAGCGTAGTAAACACGTACTCGCTTGAGCGACGAGTGTACTCGCTTGAGCGACGAAAGCTTCAAACAAAGGGACTCTCGGGTTCCATCTCGCTTGAGCGACGAGTGTACTCGCTTAAGCGACGAAAGCTTCAAACAAAGGGGACTCTCGGGTTCCATTTCGCTTGAGCGACGAGTGTACTCGCTTGAGCGACGAGTATACACTTTCAACGTCGGGTATGAATAACCGACGTTGAAAGCCTAAACTTTCAACGTCGGTTATCTATACCCGACGTTGAAAGTGTATACTTTCAACGTCGCCTGATACAACGTCGGTTGTATAACCGACATTGAAAGCCTTATATAACCGATGTTGAAAGGCATATCTAGCAGTATGATATATATATATATATATATATATATATATATATATATATATATATATATATAAATGAAAATAAACTACATAAGTAAAACTTAACTCATAACATTTTTTTCCTTAATATTTGGTAAGGAAATTGAATGTGTTTTAAACTAGTTGATATAGATGAAGTTAGCATAGTAGATTGGTTTAGATATTTACCAAAGAGGTTGTATAAACTATCCTTCATCTTATTGACCTTCTTTTCTTAATCAAATGGATAAAGTCTCTTGTAATAAAACCTAATGAAATTTTACTATCTTTGAATTAAAAACACATCCAAAGGTAAGAGTGATCAAATATTCATTCAAATATTTATAAAACTTCACCTTTATCCTAGTTACCATATCTTTGATCATCTCATCTTCATTGGTTAGATTTTTATTTAATCACATCTCTATAAAAGAACCTCTATAATAGAAACTTCAGGAAAATTAAATTTGAGGTGGTATAAGATGACCCAACACATCAAACTAGTAATATCATGAAAAGAGGCCAAAAACTCACATATCTTTTTAGACTCTTTCCCAATCTTCTGTTAGTTGGTCAAAACTTGGAACTTTTATCATTATATCCCAAATTAGTGAATACTCAACAATACTTAACAACACTTTCAAGCATCATGTATGTAACATTCCATCTAGTTGTCATATATAGTCTTAAGAAATCACCACCTATATTACTTAAGTGTACTTCTTCAAAACATTTTTAAAATTCTCTTAATCTCCCTTTGATTCCTTAACATACATAAAACTTTCTCTAATTTTGTATATAACATCATCACCCATTGGCTTTAACCTTTCTTGAGCTATAATATCCAAGATATATGCATAACATTTCACATGAAAATAACCTTTACATAACAAGACATTTTGCAAATTAAGTCTGTCTTTTAAAATTTCACCATGTTATCATTTGATGAGGCATTGTCCAATGTGAGAGAAAAATATTTTTCTTTCTATTCCCCAATACTTAAACACTTCAAGGACCTTCTCTGTTAACTCTAATCCAGTGTGTAGACTATATAATTGACAAAATGAAACCTTCCTTATAGCTCTAATCCCGTGTGTAAACTATTTAACTGCCAAAATGAAAGTAACTTACGGTTTAATTTTCAATTTTGATCAACAAAATGAACAATTACAGTAATGTAACCTGCATGACTTGAGAAATTATAGTTATTCATAAGAAAACATAAAATTCTTAGTCTTCATTCTCTTCTACAATTTTCCCATCTATAATGCACTTTAGAGGTTTTAGGGATTGACACACGAACTTTCTCCATTGCACCCTTGCAATCAACAACATACATATTTTCAATTTCGATTTTTACGGCATTTTCAGCTAGCTTCAAGACAATTTTCTCCTTGGCTAGTAAATTTATCTTTTTCTCCAAGTATTCAACTTCTAACTTGTGTGTCCGTAAGTTGTGAATAACTTTCCTTCTTAATTTTTAAATTTATCTCTAGTTATTTCACTTTATCTTCTTAAACTTCTCGATTTCTTCTTTCTGACAAGCAATCTCTTTTTAAGCCTCTTCATTTTCATTTTCTTTGAATCTAACATTTTGAGCTTGGGTCTCGAACATGATAGCTAAGGTAGTTTATTTACCTAGCAAATTTTGTGTCATGCCTTTAGCAGCTGGGTCAAATGATAAGATCTGATCTTCATACCAAGTCCACGAGAACAAGGAAAAAGAAGCTGGTTCTAGGCCTAAGAGAGTGACTAAAAGGCCCAATGGTTAAGGACTCTATGTCCATTAAAATGAAAGTCCACGTCCTGAATTCATAGGAATGCTTAGATAATTTCTAGAAATAGTCTTTTGTCATTTAGCTGAGGGGTATGATGCCTTTTTGTTGTTTGTTATTTTGTTAAGAGTTTTGTTATATAAACTATTATGCTAAATGAATAATGGACATGAGAATATCTATTTCAATTTCTCTCATTCTTTTTCTATAAGAGGTTAGTTTACCTCTAAACAAAGCTATTTTGTCCTTCCTTAACATTTTTTGTGCTTTCATTAAGAGGATCCATTCATGGTCAAAGGACTCCCTTCCAGGGGTAACAAATCCGAAAATTCCACAGATTATTTTGATGAGATTTTATATCGTTTGGAGGAGGTTTGTGTGCGCCTTACGACCTTGAAAAATCGTTCTCATCACTGTAGCAAATATTTAACTTGAGTGAGCATTTCGTCCAACGTTATCAACTCAAACTCGATGTTCCTCGTTTCGACGGTCATGACCCCATGGTTGGTTATTCAAAATCACACAATTCTGAGTATCACTTGACTCTAGCATAGGAACGCATCACCGTCACTTCGTTTTACCTTGATGTCCCAACATTGGCTTGGTATCAATGGTTGCACAAGAATGACCAATTGATTTTATGAGAACAGTTAGTTGTTGCTTTGGAAGCTCGTTTTGCTCTGACCGTGTATGACGATCCAAGAGGTAAGTTGTTCAAGCTCTCTCAGACCTCTAATGTTAGTGCTTCTCTCCATGATTTTGAATCATTGATTAACTGTGTGGAGGGCTTGCCACCGACATTTCTTCTGAGTTGTTTTGTTTTTGGCCTCTGACCGAAAATTTGTCGGGAAGTGGTTGTTCTTCAACCTTTGACTTTGGCATAGACAATTGGATTGGCTCGTTTGCATGAAGAAAGAATGATTGAAACCGTTTGAATGCACAACCCACGACCCATATCTCAATGGTTGCCTACCACAGTGCTCCAACCACAATCAACTCAGCAGCCCCCTTTAATCCAAAATTCTACTACTTTGATAGTTCTGTCACGCTCGTTGCCACCTTTATTGCTGGCACCACCACCGCGTACTCATTTTAAGCAATTGATAGAAACAAAGATGTTTGAGAAAAGAGAAAAGGACATTTATTTTAATTGTGACCAACGATACTCAAGGAATCATCGTTGTCCAGCTTGTTTTTTCCTCCTTGTTGTTGTAGATGATGAACTTGGTGAGCATGTTTCTACTAGACACCTTCATTCAGACTTGGTATCACTTGAACCAAATCCTAGTGTTGGGAATCTAAGTGGGTTGGATTTGACCCATGAGGCCCAACCCAGCCTTAATGCCTTATCAGGCTTGGGGGTGACAGACACAATTCGAGTTTTGGGTCACATTAATAAGAGAGTCGTGAGTGTTTTAGTTGACGGAGGCAATACACACAACTTCATTCAAGAAAAGGTTGCCACCTCTCTAGGCTCACCACAAAGTCCAACATCGTCATTGAAGGTCTTGGTTGGAAGTGGGGAGGAATTGACTTGTACGAAGGTTTGCAAGGAGGTTTAAATTGTTATTCAAGGACATCATTTTGTTTTGGATTTGTTTGTTCTTGGCATGGGTGGGTCAAATATTATATTGGAATCCCAATGGTTGAAGCAAATGGACCAGTGCTAATGAGTTATCAAAAGTTGACGATGAAATTTATGCATCACAATAAGTTTGTAAGCTTAAGAGTACTGTGGATCATGATAAGGTTTCCTTATCATTGACCCAATTACAATAGTTGGTTCAGACGAGAGATGCAACCCAACTATATTCTTTACATGTAAAGCAATTAGAGTTGGATCAGACCCACATTCAATTAGATCATGATGATGAGAGGACCCAGATGTTGCTTCCTGAGTTCTCCCAACTTTTCAATGAGTCAACTTCACTCCCTCCTTAACACTCATTTGACCACTCAATTTCGTTTCTCCCTACAATGGCCCCAGTGAACATAAAATCCTACCACTACCTTCATGTCCAAAAGTTGTAGATTGAACGACAAGTGGAGAAACTCCTTGCTAATGGGTGGATTTGACCCAATACAAGTCCTTTCTCCTCTCTAGTATTATTGTTGAAGAAGAAACATGGGGGATGACGAATGTGCGTAAATTATTGTGTTTTAAATGCGATTACAGTCAAGGATCGTTTCTCACTACCCACAATTAAAGAGCTTTTGGATGAGTTGGGTATTATCATGTATTTCTCTAATTAGTATTCAATCCTGATATGGAGATTCATTTAGGCGATTTGTGTTTGGTTTTTGAGACTTTGTACAACCATGAGTTTTTCTTGAAGCTGGAGAAGTGCTCAATCGGCAGGTTACGAGTTGATTATTTGGGTCACGTTGTGGTTGATGACATTGTAGCTCTTGATCTTAGTAAGATTCAGGCAATGGTTGACTAGCCTCTTTCCCATACTTTCAAGAGTCTTCAAGGGTTTTTGGCGCTCATTGGGTTTTACCAAAAGTTTATCAAGGGGTATGCCTCTATCGCTCTTCCCTTGACTAATCTCCTTCGTAAGGACTTTCTCATGTGGCCGAATGAGGCTCAATTGGCCTTTGATAGTCTAAAAGATGCCATGGTTTCTGTCCTAGTTTTACAATTGCCTAATTTTGATCAATTGTTCATTATTTAAACAAATGCATCTAGTACTGCTATGGTGGCAGCTTTGCTTCAAAATGGGCACTCCATTGCTTTTTTCAGGAAGGTATTTAGTCAACGCATGTCTATGACTTCCGCTTATTTACGTGAATTACATGCTATCACTAATGCGGTTAAGAGGTGGAGGCAGTATCTAATTGATTCATCATTCAAACCGATCAGCAAACTCTTAAGGAGTTGCTGACTTAAGTAATTCAAACACTTGAATAAAAATTTTATTTGGCTAAATTACTTGGCTATGATTATGAAATATAGTACAAACTGGGGAACACAAATGTTGTTGTTGATGCTTTATCACACTTAGTGGGTCCTCCTCATGCCACACTACATGTGCTTACTATTCCTCAATTTGTGTTTTTAAAAGACTTGAAACACAAGATGATTTTGGATCCTGTTTGTGTATCCTTAAAAAGTCGTTGTGCTAATAATCCTTCATATTTTCCTGATTATAAGGTGATTGATGATTTATTATTTCACAAAGGACACATTTGGGTTAACCCCAAATCTCGGTTATGTTCCTTGTTACTTAAGGAGTATCATGGGTCATTATGACGTACACAAAAAATTTCTATTAGGAAGGTGTCTCTCAAGACATTTATGAATTTGTTTCTAAATGTTATGCTTGTCAACAGATTAAACCAAGTAATAAGCACCCTGGAGGACTATTACACCCTCTTCTTATCCCAAGTAATGTGTGGGAAGTCATCTCAATCGATTTTATTACTAGACTTCCCCTTTCCCATGGTTTCAATGTTATTTTAGTAGTTGTGTATCGCTTTTCAAAGGGGTTCATCTTGGAACACTTCCCTCTAATTTTACTGCTTATAAAGTGGCAGAACTTTTTATTTCAATTGTGTGCAAGCATCACGGGTTCCCAAGAAGCATCATATCTAATCGTGATCCATTATTCATTAGCATCTTTTGGAAGCAATTATTTAAATTAAGTGGAACAGTTTTGCGAATGAATTATGCTTATCATCCATAGACCGATGGACAAACAGAAGTGATGAATCATACCATTGAGCAATATCTATGGGCTTACACGCACCATAAGCCAACACAATGGACCCGTTTTCTTCCATGGGTGGAATTCCATTACTTTTACCCACTCTCGTTCGGGGTTGACTCCTTTTTTCCATATTATTTACGGTAAGCCCTCGCCCTCCATTCCTCAATATGTCACTGGTACTTCTTCTATCGTTGCTACATATTCCTTGCTTACTACTTGTGAGGAGCTCTTAACCTTCTTCCATAAAAAATGGAGGAAGGCACAAATTCGTATGAAAGAGTTGGCTGACCAACAGATAAAAGAGGTGAATTTTAATATCGGTTCCTGAGTTTATGTCAAATTACGGCCATATCATCAAATCACACTTACCAGAAAAAAAAAATCACAAGTTATCTAAGCAATTTTATGGCCCCTTCCAAATTTTGGCCAAGGTTGGACCTATTGCTTATAGATTGACATTGCCTCCTTCTTCATAATGTATTTCATTATTCAATGTTGAAGCTTCACAAAGGTCCTCCTCCACAATAGTTTGATACTCTTCCTCCACTATCTTTCAATAACAATCCTGTTGTTTCACTAATGTTACTGATGGCTCACCAAGAACCTTCTTGCGCAATGGTATGGGATGTCACTGGATGATACTACTTGGGAAAATTAGGAAGAATTGCAACACAGTTGTGCCTTCAGCAGTTGGATCAAATGATAAAGTCTAGTCTTCATACCAAGTCCACAAGAACGAGGAAAAGAAAGTTGGTTCTAGACCTAAGAGAGTGACTAAAAGATCCAATGATAGGAGATTCCATGTCCATTATGATGAAAATCCATGTCTTAAATTCATAGGAATGCTTAAATAATTGCTAGAAATAATCTTTTGTTATTTAGTCAAGAGGTATAATGTTTTTGGTTGTTTGTTATTTTGTTGAGAATTTTGTTATATAAACCATAAAGATGAATAAATAAAGGATATAGGAATATCCAATTCAATTTCTCCCTCGTTCTTTTTTTTTTTTTTATAAAGGAGGTTGGTTTTGCTTCTAAGAGCTATTTTCTCCTTCCCGAACATTTTAAATGTCACAACTAAGATCTACACTACTAAATCTACAAAGAATGAACATATCAGCCTCCTGAAGATTATGGGCGCAGTTGTGAGTTGAGTGGTCAAAGACGATATCCTAAAATGACTTACCTTCTCCGTGAGGGTACCTTTGATCTACAGAATCCCAATTTTCCTTAGCCCTGCCTGGAGCTTGACCATTTGACAAGGATTGCTCTACCTCAACCCCCATTTCTGTCGGCTCAGATTCTTTCCCCATTCTCAGCGCTTTGCATTTCCTATTCAATTTGAGATTGGTCTTTATACGTTCAGAGCCTGATGCAACCTCTTCCACTTGGGTGGGTACATTGCTAGTTTCCCTGTCCACTACATTGGCTTCTTTCTCTTTGGCCAACACTTCTCTTAGCCTTCGATTCATTTCCTTTCTCGATAGACCCATTTCTTTTTCTGCCACAAAATACGATGTTAGAACATGAACATAAAACTAATTAAATATAAGATCTTCTGAGAGCATTATACCTGTTTAAACCTTAAGATGTATTGCTCTGAATTCCAGTTTTAAAAGAATTACAATGTAAAAAATGGTGCTTAGTTGCTCAAGCATTTGACAATATTCAACTTCATCATGATCTAATTCTTCTAGGTGTTGAACGTTTTACAGGTGTGGTTGGGAAGACTAGCGAAACGGAAGCTTTCTAGTAAGGAGGGATTGTTTTTGGGAGCATGAAACTTCAAAAACCTGAACATATTAAAGGTCTGTACAAACCCAAAATGGTAGATAAGATATGAAATGCACACATAAAAACCCGATTATTAGGGTGTAGTTGGCCGAAGACACATTCAAGATGATTAAAATATTTTTTTCCAAAAAAACTTAAAAGGTAAACGTAATCCCAACTTTATAAACAAGGTATCATAAAGGGTTCAAGATTAGTTTCTTGGTTCCTATAGAAAGGGTCATCGTCATCATAAGTCTCCAATACAAGGTCTATCTCATTTCCTGACTATCACTTAAACGTTCAACAATTTCAGAGTGGTATAGTAAGAGGTTTCATGCAAAATATCCGTTTTAGCCCAGGGGTATAGTGTTTCATCGTCAACCTCTTTAGAAACCCTTTCAGTCATCCAATGAAACAACATAATCAAAACACAAAAGAACTAAATTAGCACCAACACCAACAACACGCGTTACCCAGAAACTCAAAAGAACAACAATTGCACGCCAATAACAAATATTACCCAGAAACCCCAAGAACAACAAAAGACCAATACTAGAAAAATTGCCCAGAAATCCAACGAACAATAACAGTATACCATAGCTAGTAAGGAGACAAGGAGGAAGAGAGTAGAGCAAAGCAACTAGACATAAATCAATAATATATATCTTCATAATATCCAAGTGAAGGGGCATATCTAATGCGAGCATATAGACAAATGTGAACAAAAGGGGCTGAGCTGAATGCAAGATAAGTGAAGAATGAAGCGTGAAAAAGAAGATAGTGAGAGGTTAAAAGCTTTAATGCTGAGCATGTTAAAGACGCATGAGGAGACATGACGATTTGAAATCTCTCCTTTGAAAACCCCTTAAGAAACCTCTAATGACATGCTGACATGAGTCTCCTTGCTTCTATTGAAAGGCAGCGTCTTTGCATCTTCCTTTCAATAGACAAGACATTTCATTTTATCAGTTTTGTCTCTTCAAGAATGTTGCTGGATAATTGACCTTGTGAGAAAATGTTTGATCTCTTAGTATCCAAAATGATCAGATAAATATAAGTCAATAATATTAATTTAAGTCTCCTCGTCTTTTTTACTTGAGACTGAGGGTTATCTAATGTCGAAGTTATAAACTCAGAAAATGACAAACCTCAACTATTGGTCTCATACCACGTTAAATCTCATATAATACGTACGCGACAAAGTACTAGGAGCATTGTCTCATATCGATAGAATGCCAAGACTTCTATTCAATTAAGGGATTGATCTTGATGACCCACCACCACCTAAAGTTAAAACCTACGATCACCAACTGTCTGAAAAACTCATTAACAATTGCGGTTATCAAGTAATGAAGATCACTTGATTCATCATGATCCAATGCATGTAACTGTTAGTTTCCAAGCCATGATAAATAGAGACATGAGAGGTTACAAATACACGTTCAAACCATCATAAAAGACAACTAACAAAATATCAATCTAAGAAAAGGATTGGGAAAATTTATTGGAGACATTTCTCTTTCCTAAAACACTTTCAAAGGGTCTCCTGTACCATCGTAATTGAGCTTACTAATGTTCTTAAAATTATGAAAGATACAGAATTGTTACACTAGTGCAGAATAGGGTTTTTACGTCACCCAATTGTCGTCGCATGCATGTATATTCGACGTAAATAAAACGCGGTGGCAATTTTGTAAATATGAGACAAAAATTTTACGTCGCACATCCCAGTATGCGACGTAAAAAGCCTCTTTTACGTCGCACCTGGGTGGCGCGACGTAAAAGATGGCTTTTTACGTCGCGTGCTGGGATGCGCGACGTAAAAAGTCTATTTTATTTCCCTCCAGACCCACTTCCTCGTCTCGCGCAACCAGGGTTTTTGAGAACGACAACGAGAACGACGACAACAGCTACCTCTGACACCATTTTCGAGCAGTTTTACAGTGAAAAGCATCTACATTATCGTGTCATTTGACGAACTTGATCTTTCTCCCCGATTGGATTCGAGTTTGAAATCGGTTTTCGTCTACACTCGAGGTTAGTGTTCTATGTCATTGCTATATGTTTACATTGAATCCGTGATTGTTTTTGGGGATCTCAATCACGTTATAGTATGAATGTCTCCACTTGGATTGTTATTGGAATGTAATTATTTGTTTATTTGTTTGAGTGCATTCGGTTTACACACTCCATTGTTGTTGGAACGTGCTTTGTTGTTTGTATATTAATTTTTTTTACATATAATTTTTAAATCTCTAGGAGTGACGAAACTTTATAACATAATATGAATCGAAGTTGGATGAATGCACGTCGTATTAGTGAAGAGTACGAAAAGGGAGTTGAGGAATTTTTGAAATTTGCTAGTGAAAATGGAAAAGCTATGAAAGGGACATATTATTGTCCATGTGTTCGTTGTTTGAATCAAATTCGTCATAAACTTGAGGATATACGTGATCACTTGTTTGTTTATGGTATTATTAAGAGTTATACAATATGGACATGGCATGGAGAAATATTAGACATCCCAACTGTGTCAACTATAGACAATTTTGATGAAGGGATGGATGATAATCTAGAGGATATGATACGTGATATTGGTGAAGAAAATTTTATGAAAGCACATCTATATGATTCTTTGAAATCCGATTTTGCGCAACAATTGTACATAGGATGTAGTTTTACAAGATTATCGAGCAACTTTAAAATTGTTTACTTTAAAAGCAAGAAATGGATGGACTGATAAAAGTTTCACCGAATTATTGGAGTTGTTGAAGGAGATGCTTCCTGAAGATAATACATTACTTATTCGTAACTATGAGGCAAAGAAGATATTATGTCCAATGGGTTTAGAGTACAAGAAAATACATGCATGTCCTAATGATTGTATATTGTACAGAAATGATTTTGCTAAATTAAAGATGTGTCCAGACATGTGGTTTGTCGAGGTTCAAAAACAAAGTTGAGGAAAGTAGTGGTGAGGAAGAAGTAGATGGTCCCCCTGCTAAGGTGTTATGGTATTTGCCAATTATACCTAGGTTTAAAAGATTATTTGCCATAAAAGAAGATGCAAGAAACTTGACATGGCATGCAAATGGTAGAAAATGTGACAATCTTCTTCGACATCCAAGTTGATTCTCCACAATGGAAAAGGATTGATGAAACCTTTCCGGAATTTGGTGCGAGCCAAGAAACTTGAGAATTGGATTAGCTACGGATGGGATGAATCCTTATGGAAAATTAAGTAGTAAACATAGTTCATGGCCGAGTTATGTTGATCATTTACAATTTGCCTCCTTGGTTATGCATGAAGAGAAAATATACGATGTTATCTATGATGATTTCAGGACCTCGACAACCAGGAAATGACATAGATGTATATCTTAGTCCTTTAATTGATGATTTGAAAATGTTGTGGGAAACATGAGTGGATGTATTTGATTCATATCACGAAGTGAATTTCGAGTTGCGTGCAATGTTATTTTGTACTATAAATGATTTTCCGAGCATATGGTAATTTGAGCGGTTATAGTGTGAAAGGTCATTTAGCGTGTCCTATATGTCAAGAAGACACAAGTTATATCCAATTGAAACATGGACAAAAAACTGCGTACAATAGGCATAGAAAGTTTCTAGTTGCTAATCATCCATATCGTAAAATGAAAAAAGCATTTAATGGATGTCGGAGAATGCAGTTGCATCGAGTACCACGCAATGGTGAACAAGTATATGAGCAAGTGAAAAATATTAATATTGTGTTTGGAAAGACCCAAAAGAAATCCACTGAGAAAAACATTTGGAAGAAACAATCTATATTCTTCAATCTTCCTTATTGGTGTAAGTTGGAAGTTAGACACTGTATAGATGTGATGCATGTTGAAAAAAATGTTTGTGATAGTATAATTGGGACATTGCTTAACATAAAAGGAAAGACAAAAGATGGAATAAAAGCAAGACAAGATTTGGCGAGACATGGGTATACGTTCGAATTACATCCACAATCGGTTGGAAAACACACTTACTTACCTCCGGCTTGTCATACTCTATCAAAGAAAGAAAAGAGAAGCTTTTGTGAGTGTTTACGTGAGGTCAAAGTGCCACAAGGATACTCCTCAAATGTTAAGAGTCTTGTGTCTATGCAAGAGTTGAAATTAATTGGTTTAAAATCTCATGATTGTCATGTGTTGATGCAACAACTTTTACCAGTGGCTATTCGAAACATCTTACCAACTTCGTTAGAATTGCTATTACTCGGTTATGTTTGTTTTTCAACGCCATTTGTAAAAAGGTAATTGATCCAAAAAAGTTAGATGAATTAGAAAATGAAGCAATTGTAATAGTGTGCCGAGTTAGAAATGTATTTTCCCCCTTCATTTTTTGATATCATGGTGCATTTGATAGTCCATTTGGTAAGGGAAATTCGGTTATGTGGTCCAATTTTTCTTAGATGGATGTATCCTGTTGAGAGATACATGAAGATCTTAAAAGGATATGTGAAGAATCGATACAGAGCCGAAGCTTCTATTGTGGAAAGGTACATTGCGGAAGAAGCCATTGAGTTTTGTCAAGGATACATGTCAAAATCAGAACCAATAGGTATTCCTAAGATGAGACATGATGGAAGATGTGAAGGTAAGGGTACTCGAAATTTGAAGATTAAAAATGTTAGTCGGAAAGAAGTTGACCAAGCACATTTATACATATTGAACAACAGCGATGAAGTAATCCCTTACATATCACAACACATAAGCTGAAATAAAGGCAACAAATCCACGAATGAATGAAAAATGGGTATTGAATGAACATAACAAAAGTTTCCTTTCTTGGTTTAAAAAAGGGTATATGTTGAGATTAATGCTTCGAAACACTTTTGAGACTTGCTCGTGGGCCTAATAGTGATGTCATTACATTTGGTGGGTATGACATTAATAACTATTGTTTCTACTCAAAAATAGAAGATGATAAAGGTAGAGTACAAAATAGTGGGGTCACAATTCAAGTTGAATCTATGCATTTTCTAGTTCTAAAGACAAAAATCCTATCACAGCTTCTATGAGTTATTTTGGGGTCATACAAGAGATATGGGAAATTGATTATGTTACTTTTAGGGTGCCTGTCTTCAAGTGTAAATGGGTTGAAGGGAATACGGGTGTGCGAACGAGATGACCTAGGATTTACTTTGGTTGATTTGAGTAAAGTTGGGTATAAGGATGAACCTTTTATTTTGGCATATCAAGCGAGACAAATATTTTATGTCAAGGATCCATGTAATGAGAGATGGTCAATTGTCCTAGAAGGAAGAAGCATGCACGGAATTCATGAAGATGAGTCTCTAGATATACATGAAACACCTTCATTTTCAAGTAGACCATTTGATGACATAGTTGACAATGAAGTTGATGACATACATGCAATTCGAAGTGATCATGATGAAGGGATATGGGAAAACATACCAACATAATAGGTGTTTATCTTCACATTTTCTAGTTCTTTTTATTCAAACTTATAAAGTATGTTGACTTCGTATTGTTTTGTTTTTCAGGATATGTCGGATTCCACAGTTGGTACTGGTAGTGGTAGTGGCGATGGCGGGAGCGGAAGTGGTGATAAAGGTAGATCTGTCACTCGGTTAAAGGGGTTGACAGACAAGGAGGGTAGCTAGAGAGAAAACTCAAGTTGAAGTTGATCCACGTTCGGTAAGGCATCCGGCCCAAATGCTTGCTAAGTTTAAGAGCTATTTGGGACTACTGGCTCGACACCATGTTCCGATTACTACTCCATCTTGGGATGATGTTGAGGAAATCGAGAAGAACCTCATGTGGCAGGATGTTCAGGTATTTCTATATTTGTTGAATACTTTATATATCATTATTAATTGAATTTAACATTTATTGGTCATTTCACGACAAAATTTTGATGTTCCTAACACTGAGGTGATGAGGAAGAAGATTTTATCCTCCATTGCCATTAGATGGAGGGACTTTAAGACTTTCTTGACACGGGAGTATGTATTTGGAAAGTTTCGAGATGAATCTCCTGTATAAAGTATCAAATTAGTGAGGAGGATTGGTTACGAGTTTTGTGCCGGCCGAATGGACCCCTCTTGGCGGGATAAAAGACAAGTTGCCCAACAACGTCGGAGGTTGAATGATGCACCCCATGTATTGTCACGAGGAGGGTATGCATTATTGGAGCAACGTCTCATGAAATCCAGAGAAGAGTCGGCGAAGTTGATTCTACTGACCTTGCATCTCCACCCCTCGCTATCGAGATGTGGAAGGCGGCCGGACAAAATCGATGGACAAATGACTTCGATTCCGCACGAATCATTGCTCGAGAAAATCGTAAGTTATAATGTCAATTTGAATTGATTCTAATTTGAAAGTTAGTGTATGACTTAATTATTGTTAATGTGTTGTAGGATGATTTAGTTGAGCGAGACCAGCCAAGGATCATTTATTCCTCATGGTCGACAAGATATATTGGCGGCGACCATAGGAAAACCAGATTACTCGGGACGTGTGCGTGGTGCTGGTGGAACCCGGGGCCTTCGTGATTACTTTGGTCCAACATCACGAAGGACCACTGCTGACTCTTGCAGCCAGGAGGCCTTGCATAAAATGGAGATGCAGTTTGAAGAAAAGTTAAATCAAATAAGGCGAGTCCTTGCGGCAAGAGTTTGATGAGAAAATTGAATCTCTCGCCCGCTCTCGACAATAGACTCAAGGAACACCTCAAACAATTGAACATGATATTGTTCGAGTCAGCACTAAAGGGAGTTGTGTTGCTACTACTCGTTGATCCTTCAGGAGAATATACTCGAGGCTGATGCATCACACCGGTGTGAGTTATATGTTGAAGATGACCCCGCGTCTAGTAGGCTGTTGGTCGAGTTTTTGAGGGTGGGTTAACCATCCATGGTGTCCCTCTACAGCCTGGACTGGACACGAGTAGTAGTTGATGAAGTTCATGATGCTAATGCTCCGAGTGCCTTTTCCTAATGAAGAGATTCAATTAGTGGGGCAGGCAAGCGGGACATTCTTGGCTTGGCCAAGACGTTTGGTTATGCCACTATCAGCACAGACCAAGGTATATATATATATATATATATATATATATATATATATATATATATATATATATATATATATATATACATATTGTCTATTTACTCTTTTCTAGTATTATAATTATATAAATGTTTAATTAATTGTTATCATTTGTTTAGGAGGACTTGCGTCGTGCTAAGCATAAAAAACAACCTATTATTGATGAGGATCTGACAGAATGTGATGATGATCCCATCTCTATGTTGTTAGCCGTATTACCACGGTTGAGGAAGAGACCGGTGTCGAGATACAATGGGATGTTAGAGTGTTTGGAATTGACAATTCCAGTGTTCCATTGTACATTTCCTTGCCCGATGTTTTAGAAATTGCTTGGGGAAATTGCATGTTAAACATTTCCATCATACAATTGTGGGCAATGTAAGTCATTTTCATTTATGTTTCTAAGATTATAATAATTATATTCAACTTATAATTAATTGTTTTAGGTACCTTGACAATTTGAGTGTGGAACAAGAAAAATCCGAAGTATACGGATTTATTGAGCCTCAATCCATCCAAAAATCTAGAAATACAAAGGTTGGAATCCAACAATATATGCAAACATGGATGAGTGACTCAAGAAGACATGTATATTTGGCTCCATACATTGAAGGGTTAGTATTTTAATTTTTATTTTAATTTATATTTTTGTAACTAATTTTTATGTCATACAATGTAGGTCCCATTGGCGAGTTAATTGTAATCATGCCCCAGGATTACACTCGTGGTGTGGTTTTGTTCATTACATCGGAAACCGAGTCAAGAAATGAAAAGCTTATTACAAGGGTAACTTTATCTTTTATTCATTAATTATGTTTTTAAATTGTGAATACATATTGAATAATATATGACTTTTTTTCACTTAGAATCGTGTACTGGAACTAATGTTCTAAGTGGAAAACCTAGAACAAAGACTTTGCAGTTCATTTATCCTAAGGTTAGAAACTTATTTATATAAGTGAATACCATAATTATTGTTTGTATTTCAATTTTGAAAATAATATTATGTTTTTTTCATCATTTCAGTGTAATAAGCAAACTGACTCGTTTGAATGTGGTTACTATGTAATGTATTGGATGAGAGCCATAGTTTATGCGGGTTTAATTGATTCTTGGACGGAGGTAATTACTTTTAACATTAGTTAAGTTTATTTAACTTTATTCATGTTGCATGCTTACAAGAGTCAAATTCATGTTTCAGGTATTTCAAGATCCATCTCCATTACCAGAATCCGAGATTACGAAATTAGAGAACAATGAGCAAAATTTTTTGTTCAACAATTCTAGTACATTATTTTTTAAGTTCTTGTTCATATTATATTGTGTGTATTATGTAGTTTAGCTTAGTTTGTATAGGTAGCTTAGTTTGTATAGGTAGCTTAGTTTGTAATAGATTTTTTAGTTTGTATGTTTGTATTATATTGTTTTATTATGTAGTTTGAATTATATAATATTATATTTTTAATTTACTAGCTAAAGAAAACTAAACATCTGGATCTGTCTGGTTGTAATATTTGCAGGTTTTAGTTGTAAAACAGAATAAATAAACCCAATTTAAAAAAAAACAATAAATTTACGTCGCATATTGGTATATGCGACGTAAATTTTCTATTTTTTTTTAAATTGAAAAGGTTTTTACGTCTGTTTAGTGTAAATCTACGTCGGATCTGGATAACTGACGTAAATCTACGTCGGGCAAAAGGGTCCGACGTAAATTTACATCTCCCGCTTTAACGTTGGACTTAAATACGACGTAAAAAGCCCTAAATACCTGACGTAAAAGCCCCTTTTTGCACTAGTGTTAGTATTTTAGGAAGGATAGGAAAGATAGTTTGATGTTTAGTAGTTGATTTGTGTAGAAAATAGTTTTTAGAAAGAGGTGGACAAATGGGAGAAGGTTTGTACGAGGAAAGATAGTAATTGATCTTAGAAGTGCTTCAAGATAGGTAGGAGTTTTTATTAGATTTTCCACACATACAAAGACTCCCTTCATGCCTATTTATAGGCTTTAATTACAAAATTCTAGAATTTTCTACTAATTTCATTGTTTCTACACTATTCTTTTTCTACACTATTCTATTTCTACACATTTCTTCTTATTTTTCTTTTTCTAGAATCATGTTGTAGCTTCTACTAGTACACATATGTTTTCTACATAATTCTAGAAGTTTTACATAATTCTAAATTTTCTTAATTCTAGAATTATCTATCTTCTACTTTCAAACATTTCTAGAATCTTCTAAGGATTCTAGATATTACTCATATGTAATTTCTAATTTTAGTAACATCTAAGATTTTATATTCTAGATCTTTCTAGAATTTGTATCATCTTTCAACACTCCTCCTTGATGCAAATTCTTGTAACTCCAAGCATGAAACGTAATTGTTCAAACTTGGCTCTTGGTAGTGCCTTGGTAAATATGTCTGCAATTTGATCTTCTGTAGTGCAGTACTCAAGTTGAATTTGTTTAGTCGCTTCAGCCTCTCTGATGAAGTGGTATTTAATAGCTACATGTTTTGTTCTTTGATGATGAACAAGATTCTTAGCCATTGTTATTACTGATTTGTTGTCGCAATAGATAATAGTTGGTCCATCTTGTGGTTCGCCCATTTCTTCAAGTATTCTTCGTAGCCATATTGCTTGACTTGTAGTTTCAGCAGCAGCTACGTATTCTGCTTCAGCTATTGATTGTGCCCATGAGAAAAAACCCGATCCAAGTGAGAAGGCGTATCCTGACGTACTCTTCATGTCGTCTATTGATCCTGCCCAATCACTGTCGGTGTAGCAAATCATCCTTGAGTTGGTCATGGTCTTGTACCATATACCAAACTCTCTTGTGCCTTGTAGATACCTTAAAATCCTTTTTCCTGCTCCATAGTGAATCTGACTTGGCTTTTGTATGAATCTTGACAGAAGACTTGTAGCATACATAATGTCTGGTCGTGTAGCTGTGAGATATAGAAGGCTTCCGATCAAACTCCTATATCGTGATACATCTACTTCTGGTGCTCCATCATCTTTCTTTAGCTTTTCATTTACCACCAAAGGAGTAGTGACAGGTTTACATCCGTACATCTTGAATATCTTTAGTAGAGCTTCAGTATATTTCTTCTGAGAGATAAATATTCCTTCTTTTTGTTGTATCACCTCTATCCCGAGGAAGTAGTTCATCAAGCCAAGATCAGTCATTTCGAATGTTTTCATCATATCTTCTTTGAATTCTTTCATCATATCCTTATTGTTTCCTGTATAGATGAGATCATCAACATATAAGGAGACAATGAGATTATACTGACCTTGTGTCTTGATATAAAGTGTTGGTTCACTCTTGCTCCTCCTGAATCCTTGATCAATAAAATATTTATCAATTTTGCTATACCATGTTCGAGGAGCTTGCTTCAGGCCATATAGAGCTTTTCTTAGTCTTAGTACTTTTCCTTCGTGGCCTTTGTTGATGAAGTCTTGTGGTTGCTCAACATAGATCTCTTCTTCAAGTGTTCCATTCAGAAAGGCGGATTTGACATCCAGTTGATGGATGTTCCAACCTTTTTGTGCAGCAAGGGCTATTAAAGCTCTAATTGTATCCAGGCGAGCAACTGGAGCAAAAGTCTCATTGTAGTCGATCCCAGGTTGTTGTGAGTATCCTTTTGCGACCAATCTTGCCTTATATTTTTGTATGGTTCCATCAGGGTTGAGCTTAGTTTTATATATCCATTTTACTCCAATGATATATTTTCCGTGAGGACAGTCCACAAGCTCCCAAGTATTATTCTTCTCAATCATTTTGATTTCTTTTTCCATGGCCTTGACCCATACTTCTTGCTTTGAAGCTTCTTCATAGCAGGAAGGCTCAATGATGGCCATGTTACAAGTTTCATATATATCCACCAAAGATCTTACACGTCTTGGTGTAAACTCTGGTGAAGTATATTCTTCTTCTTCTTGTGGAGGTGGAGAAAGCGTACTTGGATCTTCTGTTTCTTCTTCAGGTTGTTGTACTGGAACCAGGATGTTGCTTCTAACAACTTTTTCTTCTTCCCAAATCCAAAAAGCATTTTCGTCAACCTCAACATCTCGACTAATGATGAGTTTCTTTGTTTGTAGGTTGTAGACTCGATAGCCTTTTGATTGTTGGCTGTATCCCAAGAATATTCCTCTTATAGTTTTGTCTTCAAGCTTATGCCTCCTCTAATCAGGAACATGTATGTAGCAAATTGATCCAAATATTCGTAGGTGTTTAGCTGATGGTTTTCTTCCACTCCAAGATTCAATAGGAGTCTTGTTTTGAACTGCCTTAGTTGGACATCTATTGAGTATATATACAGCAGTGTAAACTGCTTCTGCCCAAAACGTATTTGGCAAGCCTTTCTCCTTCAACATCGATCTTGCCATCTCCATGATAGTGCGATTTTTCTCTCCGAGACACCATTCTGTTGTGGAGAATGCGACTGTAAGTTGTCGCTCAATACCTTCATCCTCACAGAATTTATCAAATTCGTGGGAGGTGTACTCTTTACCTCGATCGCTCCTGAGCACCTTTATTTGTTTTCCGCTTTGCTTTTTGACAAGGGCCTTAAATTTCTTGAATATTCTAAAGACTTCTGATTTTGCTTTGATGAAGTAGACCCAAGTCATTCTAGAAAAATCATCAATGAAGAGAATGAAGTACCTGTTGTTATTAAGCGATGGAATCCTCATTGGTCCGCAAATATCTGTGTGGATTAACTCCAACAAGTCTTTTGCTCTCCAAGTATTTCCCATAGAAAATGGTAATCTGTGTTGCTTTCCCAGTAGACATCCTTCACAAGCTTCACTACTCTCCTTAAGGCTTGGTAGATCTCTCATCGTGCCTTTTTAATGTAGTAGCTTTAAGGCATGAGTATTGAAGTGGCCAAATCTACGATGTCATAGCCACGAGTCATCAACTTCTACTTTCATGGCAATGTTAGTTCCTCGATTGAAGCTTATAGAAAAACTTCTATTTCTCTTTTCCATTTTTACTTGGCCAATCTCTATATTTTTCTTATCATAGATAGTGCATGTATCTCTTTCAAAGTGGATAGTATATCCTTTCTCCATCATTTGACCAATACTTAAGAGATTTTCTTTAAGATTGGGAACTAGTAAGACATCATTGATAAGTCTCATACCTTTCTTGGTCTCCACCATAACACTGCCTTTTCCTTTTGACTCTACCACGGTGTCATTTCCCAATCGCACTTGAACTTTGATGGAGTTATCAATTTCTTTGAAGATGCTTGGATCATTCGTCATATGGTTACTACACCCACTGTCCAAGTACCATCTTCCTTTTGATTCATTGTCAAAGCATCCCGTAGCATAGAAGAGATGTTGTTCTCTGTCCCGTTCTTCGGTAAAATTTGCCTGTTGATGATTTTTGTTGCGACAAATTTTCTCTACATGTCCAAATTTCTTACAGTATTGACATTGAGGTTTTCCTCGATGCCAACAATCTTTTTCCAAGTGACTTGTCTTTTTGCAAGTGCCACATGGAGGATATTTTCCTTGAATACTCTTGGAAAAATTTCTAGAGTTTTCCTTATTCCTAGAAAGTTCTCTATTAATTTTATTTCCTTCATTTTGAGACCATAATTTTAGTTTTGATTGAAAGGAATTTTCGACTGAGTCTTCTTCACGCCTTTGCAATCTTTGTTCATATGCTTCAAGAGAGTCTATTAGTTGTGTCACCGATAATGTAGATAAATCTTTTGTTTGTTCAATTACAGTTGCAATTGCATCATATTTTTGGGGAATAAAAATTAGAATTTTCTCAACAACTTTCTTGTCAAGAATATTTTCCCCATAGGCTCTCATCTGACTAACTATTTCTTTTATTCTAGAATAATAATCTTTTATGGTCTCAGATTCACTCATTCTTATTAACTCAAATTCTCTTCTTAGTGAATGAAGTTTAATATTGTGTACCTCATCACTTCCTTGAAACTCCTCCTGAATTATATTCCAAGCTTCCTTTGCAGTTGTGGCACCCATTATTCTTGGAAAAATAGTGTCATCAACTGCTTGCTGAAGAGTGAATAATGCCCTTGAATCCTTCTGTTTGTTTTCCTTCAGCTCCTTCCTATGGGAAACTGTAAGAGTTGAGATGTCTTCTGGAATAGTGAACTCATCTTCTATGACGTCCCAAAGATCTTGAGAACAAAAAAATGTCCTCATTTTGACTCTCCAAAAATTATAATTTTCTCCCTTAAAAATAGGAACTGGAATGGATGATGTTTGGTTGGTAGTGGTCATAGGTTGAAAATTTTCTTTTGGAAGTAATGTGTAGTGGGATTGGATTTTTTAAAGGTAGTCGAAAAATTTTCTCTACACCCAGTAGGTGACCGAACGTAGCTCTGATACCACTGTTAGTATTTTAGGAAGGATATGAAAGATAGTTTGATGTTTAGTAGTGAGATTTGTGTAGAAAATAGTTTTTAGAAAGAGGTGGGCAAATAGGAGAAGGTTTGTACGAGGAAAGATAGTAATTGATCTTGGAAGTGCTACAAGATATGTAGGAGCTTGTATTAGATTTTTCACACATACAAAGACTTCCTTCATGCCTATTTATAGGCTTTAATTACAAAATTCTAGAATTTTCTACTAATTTCATTGTTTCTACACTATTCTTTTTCTACACTATTCTATTTCTACACATTTCTTCTTCTTTTTCTTTTTCTAGAATCATGGTGTAGCTTCTACTAGTACACATATGTTTTCTACATAATTCTAGAAGTTTTACATAATTCTAAATTTTCTTAATTCTAGAATTATCTATCTTCTACTTTCAAACATTTCTAGAATCTTCTAAGGATTCTAGATATTACTCATATGTAATTTCTAATTTTAGTAACATCTAAGATTTTATATTCTAGATCTTTCTAGAATTTGTATCATCTTTCAACACTCCTCCTTGATGCAAATTCTTGTAACTCCAAGCATGAAACGTAATTGTTCAAACTTGGCTCTTGGTAGTGTCTTGGTAAATATGTCTGCAATTTGATCTTCTGTAGTGCAGTACTCAAGTTGAATTTGTTTAGTCGCTTCAGCCTCTCTAATGAAGTGATATTTAATAGCTATATGTTTTGTTCTTTGATGATGAACATGATTCTTCGTCATTGCTATTGCTGATTTGTTGTCGCAATAGATAGTAGTTGGTCCATCTTGTGGTTCGCCCATTTCTTCAAGTATAATATTGCGACAACAAATTAGCAATAGCAATGACGAAAAATCTTGTTCATCATCAAAGAACAAAACATATAGCTATTAAATACCACTGCATCAGAGAGGCTGAAGCGACTAAACAAATTCAACTTGAGTACTGCACTACAGAAGATCAAATTGCAGACATATTTACCAAGGCACTACCAAGAGCCAAGTTTGAACAATTACGTTTCATGCTTGGAGTTACAAGAATTTGCATCAAGGAGGAGTGTTGAAAGATGATACAAATTCTAGAAAGATCTAGAATATAAAATCTTAGATGTTACTAAAATTAGAAATTACATATGAGTAATATCTAGAATCCTTAGAAGATTCTAGAAATGTTTGAAAGTAGAAGATAGATAATTCTAGAATTAAGAAAATTTAGAATTATGTAAAACTTCTAGAATTATGTAGAAAACATATGTATACTAGTAGAAGCTACAACATGATTCTAGAAAAAGAAAAAGAAGAAGAAATGTGTAGAAATAGAATAGTGTAGAAACAATGAAATTAGTAGAAAATTCTAGAATCTTGTAATTAAAGCCTATAAATAGGCATGAAGGGAGTATTTATATGTGTGGAAAATCTAATACAAGCTCTTACATATCTTGTAGCACTTCCAAGATCAATTACTATCTTTCCTTGTACAAATCTTCTCCTATTTGTCCACCTCTTTCTAAAAATTATTTTCTACACAAATCTCACTACTAAACATCAAACTATCTTTCCTATCATTCCTAAAATACTAACAAGAATAATTCATCAAAAGATGCAAAACGTTGCTTCATGTTGAGATCTTCGTATACAGACCCATAGCAGATCCTTAAAAGTATCAAGTTTTATTCTATAAAACTTTTCTAGAAGTTTAGATTTTATAATTCTATAGTCATTTAAAAAAAATCTAGAGTAGATTCAAAATTATTATGAAAAGTTCGCTTTGTAATGATAAATTTTATAATAGGATATTCGAATAATTAATTTAAGATAGTTAAAAATCAAGTTCAGATTATTCATTTAGGAATGTATTTGGAATTATTTTTTAATCCATCTAAAACGTATAATGCAGAAGCTTTTTAATACACACTATCACGGGAGGTGAAAAAGCACAAGCGTGCTTTTATTTGGTGGTGGATCCAAATTTTTTAAAATTAAGCAATTTTGATCACAATGCATATTCATTATTCAATCGTTAAAAAATATATTAATATATCCATTAAAATAACATGCATTAAAAATATTTGTAACGAGTGATTGACATTATTATTATTATTAGATAGGTACTTTTTAAAACAATTAGCGGACATATTAATATTGGACTAATTTAATTTTATAAAATAAAATATGTAATTAAAATTTTATCGGAACAAGGTTTATACATTTGTAAAAGTAAAGGAACAAAAAGTGAATTTAAAAAAATGTTGAAGACAAAACATTGTGAACGTTTATAAAAGGATATAACATTATTTCTTGAAACGGTATATTTTGGCCTATCTTCGTCGACAAAACATGTAAATAGTACGAGTACGGAACATTATAACATTTATTAATGATCAACAAAAGAAATTGCACGAGCTCATATGTGGCTTCCACTTTCTCATCCTAACATGAAATAAATTATATAACCACACATAACTTATTTGTCAAAGGATTACATTGGAGCTTAACTTATCATGTTTGGTCTGAATTTCAATTCTCCTGAAAATATTCTATTCCTTTTATAGCATGTTATTGCTTTGGTGAAAAAAGAACTTTTTATATCTATAAAAAAAACAAATACCATTATAAATTATTTTTAGTACTATTTCAATCCATTTTTTATATTCTGATTGAATAATTATATAAAATTTAAAAAAGTTAGAAAGAATCATTCCTAAAAAATTAAAAAAATACAGTATGGAAGTTTGAAATTTTCCAGATTGCGAATATATATATTTTTTATGTATAAAAAAATATTTAATTCAAAATAAAACAGCAAGAGCTCACAGGGAACAATGAATGGTGAGGATTGTTGTAGATGATGATGTCTCTCACACTCCCTTTCCTGTTGACCTTTCTCGCGCTCTCCCAAGCTCAATCACTCTCCGATGACTCTCTGCCACCGTCCTCCACCGTCTGCATCGTTGGCGCCGGCATCGGCGGATCCTCCGTCGCCCATTTCCTCCGTAAATACTCCCCGGAGTCCGCTCCGGCCACCGATATCCGAGTTTTCGAACGCAACGGCGTCGTCGGGGGCCGCATGGCCACCGTGACGGTGGCGGGCGAGAGCTTCGAGGCCGGAGCCTCCATTCTCCATCCGAAGAACCTGCACACAGTGGATTACGTGAAGATTCTGAACCTGAAGGTTAATGAGCCTGGTGGTTCGGATTCCCTCTCTCTCGGTATTTGGGATGGGAACAAGTTCGTCTTCAAAACTCTTACGCTTAGTTCCAACGTTCCCCTCATTAATAAGCTCCTGAAGCTCCCGTTTGTGGATACTATCGTATCGTTCTTTAATTCCGCTCGCATTTTCCTTCGCTACGGCTTCTCGCTCTTTAAGATGCAAAACTTCGTTGAGGTATTTCAACCATTTAACCATTATAGTTACTAGTTGGTTGAGTAAATTACTCTTACTAAATGAATCTTTGTCAAATGAGAACATGTTTACTAGTATAGATACAGATTTTACAAGTTCAAATATTAGGTTTATAGACGCCAAGTGTAGGGTTCCTTAACAAATAAAGATCTGATTTGTTGAGGAATAATACAGTCATACGCACGGAGGAGTGACTCGCTTGGCAACACAAGGTGAAGTTATGAAGAAAGACCAGAATTTCATTTCTATAGTACACAATAATAGCAAATATTTTTTCATAAATATCTAATAGGTATTTATTTTGTAGTATAAACTAAACTCTTTCTTAATTAATAAATTACCTGTAATTAACCAACAATGCAAAAAGGTTTAGTTAATGAAAGTGATGGGATGTGGGGTGGGGTGTGGGTTGTGAGAGAGAATAGGTTATTCGTATAGCTATATTGTTTTCTGATGAAGCTTAATTTAATTTAGAATACTGTGGAGAGATTCTTAAAGTACTATGAGGAACCTAGTTCGAGACCTATTTTTGAGACTGTGGATGAGATGCTGCAATGGGCTGGTCTGTATAATCTTACTTCAAGGACTTTGCAAGATGAATTGGTTGATGCTGGGTTGTCTGACTTGTTGATCAACGAACTTGTCACTGTAAGAATTCTTTCTATCCTTTAAAATGTAGCTCTAATGCATTATTATTGTTTTGGCGATTCTGCCGAGTGCATTGATGGCACGATTTTGGTTATCATTTGCTAGCAGCTATTGTGGTAGACTAGGGGTGCTTTGTTATGAAGGGAATGTCATTTTTTCACTGTTACAGAATTACAAAACTTTTCTTTTTTTGTGCTTATCGGGATGTACACAATCCTTTTTTTGTTGTTGGGGAGGGGGGGCTGGTGTTGTTCAACTGCCTATTTAGTGACGAACAATTTGGGGAGCCATGAGCTCATGGTCAACACTTCAAAACTAGAGAGCAAAAGATGTCGCACCTTTATAATGGATCAATGTCTGAGATTTAAAGTAACTGATCAGAAATTGGACTTCTGTTCTGTTAATTTATGCAGGTCATCACACGCATTAATTATGGTCAAAGTGTCTCCATGAGTGGGTTGGGAGGTGCAGTTTCTCTGGCAGGATCAGGTGCGGGATTATGGTCCATCCAAGGAGGCAACTGGCAAATGGCTGCTGGATTGATTAATCAGTCAGATGTTGCATTACACCTGCATGAAGAAATAAAGTCTGTCGCTGACCTTGGAGATTTTTATGAACTCAACTCAACTAAAGGAAACAGTTACAGATGTGAAGTTACTGTGGTTGCTACACCATTGGATGAGTTAGATATTCAATTTATTCCCCCAATTTCAATTCCTGAGAGAAAATTGCAGCACACGTATACAACTTTTGTCAGGGGCCTTCTGAACCCTGTGAGTGTTTTGAGACCTGAGTCATAAAAAATTTTGTTAGTATTTTGCAGTCGTGTATATCTTCATATATATGGTTGGTGTCTGATGGATTTGCTCTCTTGTGCACTAGGAATATTTTGGTCTCAAGGCTGCGACAAAAATTCCTGATCTTGTGGGCACAATAGAGGATCCTAGCCTTCCATTTTCATGCATTGCAGTTCTCAAGAAGCACAATGAAAAAGAATCCACTTACAAATTATTCTCTCGTCAACCAATGGAAGACACATTACTGGATAGCATCTTCAGGTAATAATATCAGCTATTTTGTTAATTAATTTCCTGTTCCTTGACACTGAAGTTATGCTGATGGTTGTTTACCAAAATCTTCTTTACAAATCTGCCCAGTTGGAAAAGGGGTCTAGTCCATAATAATAACAATATGGGTTATGACTAATCATTTAGTATTCAGCTTCTCATAAGTGAGCACCTTATTTTGGGTGTGAAGTAGTTAATCTCAGTCCTTGACAAAAAATCAATTGTCATTACGTGAACATACATAACAAATGGCGTCGAAATATCAACTGTTTATTTTTTTTTTAGCAACAACCGAAATCACTTATTCTTACTCACTTTAAAGAGCCAAACCCAATCATTTAGTCCTAAGGTGCAAGTTGGACACATATGGTTTCGAACCAGATGTTGACATTTACTTGTTGAGCTTTCTATCAAGTACCGTCCCATTTCCCTCCCTCCCACAAAAACGAGAAAAAGAAAACTTGAACCAGGTTGTAACATTTTGTTGATTGCTACTACTGGCAGTGTGAGGAAGGAGACCATTCTTATAAACTGGGCTGCATATCCTCATTACCACGCCCCGGAAGTATTTGCGCCATTTATATTGGACAGGAGGCATCTATACTACGTTAATGCATTTGAAAATGCAGCTAGCACCATGGAGACAAGTGCCGTGGCAGCGGAAAATATTGCCCGACTCATATTGTCGAGATATTTTGGAAAAGTAAGTGTGAATTCGTCCAATTTGTCTGCAACTTCTCAAGGAGAGGGTAGTACTCATTTAGATTTATGATACAGTGATTTTAATTTGCAAGATATTGTTAGTGTGGATGATGTTGAAAGATTTTATGTAAATTACATCTGAAAGTTTGGATATCGTACAATGTGTAAATACTAGCCAATAAATAATTACTCTACCAATAAAATTCGACTCATTTGCCTGGTTATCAAGAAAATGGATAGCAGCGGTCAAACTTAATATAATGTTTACACTGTTATGCATACGGCATACAGACAAGATACTCTATCCCCTTGTATTTTATTAATGTTAATATTAATGGATTGGGTTGGTTTTGTAGACATATCTAGTAGTATACAGTTCTTCTTTTCATTTGTAGTAATTTATATTTATCTACCAATAATGTTCCTCCTAACCCTGATTTCTAAGAATGTTTTATATACGTATGATGCTTAAAAGATTTCAGATAATGTTTCGTTTTTATGCTTAAATTTTTCCCACTAGTCAGAATGTTGTTGTGAAATATGGTTAAAATGGCATTTATATGGGAATGCGATGGAGTATGGACTATTTGGTAGAAGTTTTTATTTTCTTTCTATTTTTACTGTTAACTAAAAATTTTCAGTTTAATTTCATTCTTTTTGTTTATAAAGTTTTATATAGGAAATAACGACAATGAATTTTCATTCTCTATAAAAAATAAGAGAAAAATAAATCATTTTTCCAAAAATTTTAGTAATCATGATATTGGTACTAAGATTAAAAAAAAATCTTGGATCAAATGGTGAAGAGACAAATTGTTATCACTTGCGTCAATTGAAAATAATAATAAAATAAAAAAAATTGAAACCAAATAACTCGTTAAATTTTCCAAACTATGAGTTTAATGAATATATACGATAAATTATGATAATTCTAACTAATTACTGCATGAGTAATTAATAACCACTAATATTGTTACTTTTTTTTTTCCTATCCGCTAGGAAGAGACAAAAAAAAATCTTCTTCGTTAATTTAGGATAAGTTTGGTAACCGTTGGAGCAAAGAGTAAGAAAAACATTGAAGTACATAGTTGTTTGATAGAGAAAAGGAAAAGGATCGTTCTCCTACTTTAACAATACCTTAAAAGATTATTATTTCCTTCCATTTTTTATTGATGTTTGATTAAGAACGTCCTCTTATGAGTTGTTCTTCTCCAATGAAAAAACAAATTCTTAGTTTGAGAACACATTTATACACATCACTAAAGATAATCTAAGAGTATTGTTGGCTCCGAACACACAAGCTCAAAACAAAGACTAAAAAGTTCAGAGATTTTAAAGAATATAGTTAAAATGTTTTTTGTTCATTTTTTAATTTCTTAAAGTTAGATTATGACACTAGTAGAATCATTATTCAGTTGTTGATGTTTATTTGAATTATATAGTTTTTGGCAACTAAAAGATTGATTCATATTAAAATTGACACCTCTAAATTTTTCTCAATATTTTTAGTACCCAATATTTAATAAATATTTTGATTTGATTCTGACAGTTATTTTATTTCTTCTGAAACTTGAAGTATCTAACGTAAATAATGTGAAAGTAGTCGAAAAAGGAGAATGGGGGAGGACAAATGGTATGATTTTCTCAGTCTATAACTCTTCTTTTAAAACTCATGTATAATTATACATGCAAATCTGTACAAATTAAATGCCACTGCAGATAGTAAAATCAATCAAACTCCAGTTGCTGCAGGAATTTTTCAACGAAATTCGTAAGGGTACAGGCAAACACAAAATCAGATTGTACAACTTGGTTTGCAAAGCAATTGACATGTTTTGGGTCACAATGTTCTTCAAGCTGCCAACGGTTCCTCCATAACTGTTTGCATCGTAAGTAATTAATCAAAAGTTAGTTAATTTCATTTCCTCTATTATTTTTATTTTATTTGGGTGGCAGACGAAAGGGGAAGATCAGATGGATACCTTTTCTTTTCGTGGATACTTCAGCATCACTGGTAACTGGTGCTTTGGTTGGGACATCAGGAAGGTCCAACTTTTCTTCAATTTCTTCGTGAGCTGAGTGAGGAACTTCAGGAAGATCTTGGACTGTAAGCTGAAGCAATAAATCGAACTCCGTCAAATTTCCATATCTAAGCCTCTTTGATTAAGTATTGTTTTTCCTACTTAAGCGAGTATTTCATTTTGTTTCATATTCCTAATTTCAGTTTCATTTTCTCTGCAGTCAATCACTTGCTCGAAACATTGCAAAGAAGCTAACACGAATTACTGTCTACCATAGAGTTACATGCTACAAATAATCTTAGATACTCAATTCAACGTAACAAAAAAAAAAGTAAGCAAATTTAACCTACAAAAGAAGAGCTCTCTATTAACCTTGGCTAGCACAAAAATAATATATGCCCATGTAATTCCGCAGCAAAGATGTACAGTATGGAAAAGGGTAAACTGAAACATAATAACTTATGTCCCTTCCATAATCCACACTATCTTGATTAAACCAATAATTCAATTGGAACAATTTGCATGGATGGTATTCATATTGGGGTGAATAGAAGTTAAATCTAATACCAAATTATAAAAAATGGGAAAGCATAAGCATATACCTGGGTTTCCAAGTCTTCAAATTCTGCTAAAATATCCTCCTCGTCTTCTGCTGATAGCTTCTCCCCCAGGATTGCATTAATTTCCTTCAAATTCACAAAATTATGAAAACCTTCAGTGAGCATCAAATGTAAACAGAGCATATAAAAAAGTTGCAAACAGAGAAATAGCAGCTAAACAATAGGCCAATAATCTGCATATAGCGGATAGCATTGTGGGCAAAATTGCAGGCGCCTGAAATGTGTGTATATATATATATATATACACACACACCCCGCATACATAGAAAACATGGCCCAATAACACTCATAACGGCCGCAATTGCAAAAGGAGTTGCAATCGTGGATTTGACATATTTCAAAATACAATCGTCCAACAGCAGCTATTTAACACTTACAGCTGAATCAAACAATTGCAAATCTATTTCAACACCCCCTGCCCCCATCTACCCACCCAAAAAAAGGAACAACCTTAGTATAAAAAAGATAGACACGGAAATCAGTTTGCATAAGCATTAGAACTGAAAGTGTAAGCACAATAGTAAAGCCATACTCACATCTTGATAAGCTTTAGCCTCAGCAGCGTCATCCATAAGTTTCTGAACATCGTCAAGGTTTATCTCACTTTGAATGGCTTTCATTGCATCATTACCGGCCTTCAAACTTTCAAACACAGCCTTCTGCTTGCTTGCTAGTTCAATATCTGCTAACTGAAAAAGAAGATTGCTATATGTGTATAATCAAGTGAAAAGAAAGCAATACATGGTTCAATGCACAACCATCTAACACAAGTACAAGACTCAAGAAGGGTAAAGGACTTGATTAGCACATAGAAACTTGTGTAGAGTCTCAAAAGATTTAAACAGGTAACAATATAGTCATTACTATTGAACCAAAATGAAACAAAAACAAAGACGCAAGCTATAAATATGAAAAATAATAATATAAACACATTACTTGTTGCTCAACATTTATAAGCCAAGTATCAACTTGCTTCAACAATTCTTCTTGTGTCTTCTTTTTCTTTAGTGCTAACAAAGCCCTGTCCTTCTTCTTTTCACGAATCAAATCACGGGCAGCCTGTTTTTCTGCTTCAATAACAGCATCAAGCTGGAAAACAAGTTACGATAAGAAAAACCAAAATAACTTCAGTAAACACATTGTATAGGGTGTACCACAGTACTTAACTAAAATTCACTGTTATCAAAATCGACTAGACAAAAAATAAAAAATGTAAGCATCATTGACTTTCTAACAGAAAATCTAATTCAAATGGCTACTCTTACTCTCATCATACTTATTTGCCTTTTGTTGAAGTTTATTCACAAGCATTACGAGTCTTGACAAGCTAGAAATCTTACTGAATTACCATGGAGTAAGAGACAAATGTACAAGGAACAAAGGAAGACAATCGATTAAAATAAAATAAATGCCTGTCTAAACATCATCACAAAAGACATGCATGAAAAGTAAAGTTATCAATTTTGTGGAAAATGGCGAAAAGCCAGTAATCTGCTGTATCATAAAGAAAATACTGTTGCAGGCATATGGCTGAACTCACATGATAGCTTATATATATATATATATAAGAGAGAGAGAGGAGGGATCCATTTATTCCAAGAACAAGAGTTTGACGTTCACTCTTCATCTTCACCATTCATTTTTGAGTTATCTAATCATCTAAAATAATAACTCATTTTAACCATTAGATTACCAAAAAATAAATGGTGAATACAGAGTAAGTCTGTAATTTTTACTTTTGGAGTAAGTAGATCCCTCCTCTCTTTCAATATATATATATATATATATATATATATATATATATATATATATATATATATATATATATATATAATTAGCATTATATTAACTCAAAAGGATCAATAGGCTGAAGAATTGTAAGAGATGGTTAAGAGGAAGCGAGAACCACAACAGATGATGGCTGCGATAGCCCACAAAGTTGCATTCGCGGATTCAAGAAATTCCACAATGCTGTAGCACTATAGCGACAATTTAACAACACTAACATGAAGGAATGAACCACACATTCTCAATCTCATACCACGATACAACTTCTATAAGAAGCATGTTCTATAAACAAAAGAGTTCAAAACATGCTAATGATTAGAAAAAAAAATTTGTTGGTCTAGCTTGGAAAGTGATAGAAACTGGATCAAATTTGTAGAAAAAAAGAGGAAATTCCCATGATTACAAACTAATTGCAGAAAATCAAAGTCACCCAATACCCAAAGGGCTCGATCCTCTCAAATGACAAGTTGCCTATTTAGAGACAATATGCCTTATTTCTAATTATCCATCCCCCTAATTACAAATTCACAAAAAACTAACGATCATAAAGTTCAGCTTATTTATTCTTCTTAAATTGCCAGTAGATATCATTAATTTGATTAGAACATAACAGGACCTGCCCACTGATTTTGCAGCAATTCTTATTAGTTAGTTTCGAAGGCTTTAACATGGATAAGAGGTTATAATATAACTCTATGAAAGCGTGCAATATTTGCTGTTATTTGGTGTATGTGGTTAGAGGGGTTCAGCAAACAGAGTGATTGTATGCATAATTGTAAAATACAATTCAGAGAGGCCAACATTTATTCATCGGAGCTATCCTTGAAAAAAAAATCGAAAAGACCCAAATTAATTTATGTGCCTCTTAACTGCTCATTATTTTGCCCTATTGTCCGTCAATGATAAAATTCAATCACAAAGGAAAAAAAAAATTATTTTGGGAAAGAGTGGGAAACCTTCTGTTGATATTGGGCGAGTTTGCGTCTCTGGGTCTTCAGAGCGAGGATTGCTTTATCCACGTCTGTTATCTTTGGCTTCTTCACGAACAAATTACCCATCGATTAGTCTGATCTGAATTTCACTTTCCTTTGCCAACAAATGTCTCTTAATTTGTGCTCAAACTTCAATCGAATCAATGGAGAAAAAGGTGATGATATAGTTGTGTTGTAGCTGCCAGCGAATCAAACAAACTCTTTGGTGTTTTAGTATTACAGACCAAAAACACACTTTTACAGGGTTTTGGTCCTTCGCTGAAACTAACAGAACAACCTGGCCGTGGTAGAAGAAAAAGAGAAAAACCACTGTAGTTGTTAATAATTTAGCCTGTTGTGAAGTGTTTCGTTTGCTTCTTATCTCTTTGCATTTTTCTTTATATTTCAGTTAAATTTTAGTATTTTTTAAAAGAGATATTTAATTAAAAACGATATTATATTCTGATATAAATTATTTATTATTAATCTACAATTTAACTTATGGATTTAAAGATATTCACTTATTCAAAAACTTAATTATAATATAACTTATATATTTGAATTATTTATTTATTATATTAAAAATACGTTTATGTTATTTATATAATTCAAATGTTTATATAGTTTAATTATAAATTATTTGTCAAATGCCTCTTTTATTGCATTTATTTTAGTCGTGATATTAATTCATAAAAATATAGTTATACATATGTTTTAGAACAAGGAGGATCATGATGATATTTGTACTTTCAGATTTCTAAATCTATGATATTTATTAGATAATGCATATCAATCCATCTTATAGTAATAACATATAATTAATTATTTAATTCTTTGATCATAATTAATATTAAATATATATAATGAGAGTGTTTGTTAATATAATGAGAGTGTTTTTCCGTATGGATGGATTTTTTATTTTTAATATTTTACAAAACTCAATCTAATAAATTTTAAAGTGACAGTGATTATTCATCTAAGTTTATTTATTATTGTAAATTTTTTATACAAATATTAGATACGAATAGAAAAAATATTTTTTTTATTCATATAAATGGAGGACTTATATTTTATTAAATCTTCTTGTCAATTTTCTGTAACAAAGGAATAATAATTGTTGTTAGAAAATAAATATATATTTTAATTATATTTTTAAATTATTTGAAACCTTTAATAGGAGGAAATAAAATTTCTTTCGCGTATAAAGAAAATAATTTTATCTCTTATTCAATCTTAATAAATTTAATTCAATATTCTTGTAAAAATATATTATGATAACAGAGATAAAATACAAATATTAAAATAAAAATAAAAAGATCTTAAAAAAAAGAAAAAAAGTATATTTAATTCAATATTCTTGTAAAAATATATTATGATAACAGAGATAAAATACAAATATTAAAATAAAAATAAAAAGATCTTAAAAAAAAGAAAAAAAAAATATATATATATATAGATGGTTAATATTATAACAACAGATAATATAATATCTTGTTCTAGAAAGATCATCCAAAATAAAATATTCACAATAATATTATTATTATCCATCATATATAATGAAATACCGTAAATATAAAATATTTTGCCTTAGATTTTTCTCAAATTACATATTTCTCACTAATATAAATTTAAATGACCATGTGAATGCATAAATATATAATGTGAATTCGTCAATATTTAATGATATGTTTTTCTATTGATTCTTTATTATTATTATTTCATTAAGCATGCAAATTGTGATTACATAATTCATAAATATCGTTAATTTCATTTCATATAAAAAATATATATTTATTAAGAAAAAATATTCATTTTTATGATATACTATATTATCAATAATTGTATTATTAAATTTGTCTTCACAAATTTATATATCAAATGTATTAGAGATCACACATTATTCTTAATTTGTCATCAAGGGATATTAATATTACAAATTCAAAAATATGTGTAGTTTTATATATCATTTATTACTAAAATTAAAATACTTGGATGTTGTGATTTTAAAAAAATCATAATAGATATTGATTTTGATATTGATAAAATTTCAATATTATCTTATATGATCAAATATGGTATAAATATTTGTTCAATATTTCTTTGGTATGATATAAATATTGTAGAAAAATATTTCATGCAATATAAAAGATTTGACTCTCTACAAAAGAGCAAGAAGAACCCACTACTTACAAAGAAAATAATCCTCAAATATAAATGTGTGTCAGTAGACACAATAGAAAGATAAATTCATATATGATTCCTATAATTAACTCTTTACATAATGAGGCTTATAAGCTAGAAGAGTTATTAAAAAATTATCCTCAAACATAGAAGGCTATCAATAACCACACCAACAAAGTAAATTTATACATGATTCATATAGTTAACTCTTACAAAATGGGGTATATAAGCTACAAAAGTTATTCAAGAAAATGATTTTTAAATAGTGTTAATAACTACACCAAAAGGAAAATTCATGAGTATACCCACTACAAGAAAATCGCTTATTTCCGACGAATTTTTACCGATGGATTTGTAGCCATCGGAAAATTAGTTATTACCGACGGATAGAAAGTATTTGTGGAAATTAGTCTTACCGACGGATATATCCGTCGGTAAATTAATAATTAGTTACGAGACGGATATATTCGTCGATAAATTAATAATTAATTACCGACGGATATATCCATCGATACAATTACTTATCCGTCGATAAAATTATATAATAATTACTTAATTTTAAATATATTCTAATAAATTAATTATTCACCTAATTAAAAAATTAAATATTTTTTCTATTTAATAAATTAATTTAATCATAATTAGATTAATTTATAATAATTTATTAAATTAAATAATTTTAAAAAATAAATATTTAATTATATATAAATATATAAAAATATCTAAATATATATATATATATATATATATATATATATATATATGTGTATATATATATATATATATAAATATATAAACATATAAATATATACAAATATACAAATATACAAATATATATAAATATAAAAATATAAAATATATAAAAATATAAATATATTGTATTTATATATTTATTTGAATATACATTTATTTGTATATAAATATAATTTATTGTAAACTATAATCAAAAAATTTTGGTAGCTTAGTGGTTGAAGTATCGACTTTCAACTCTAAGGTACTAGGTTCAATCCTGTCAGTGATAATTTTCTTAATCTAAATTATAATTCAAAGATATCTCTAGAAAAATAGGTTTTATAATAAATAATAAAAATATTTTCGACTGGATTTTGTCTGTCGGTAATTTTTATTTTTCTTGTAATGACCAGAACATAGTCCATCTATAAAGATGGTCAAACTCTACACTTTCATAGAGATGGTCAAGTTGTAACATTTTTATCATGTCGATCCAGTTACCTAGCAAAGTCTAAAGTGAAATGGTCAAGCTCTACACTTCCATAAAGATGATCAAGTTTTATGCTTTCATCATAATAATATATAATTATATAGAAAGAAATGGTTAAGCAAATCAACGCTTCCATCCTACTAATTCATAGTAGCAGCATGTCATCACTAAACGTAATTTTCATAATACGTCATTATTGGACGTAGGTATCACAACACATCAATATACATTAAAATCGAACTAGGTTTTATCCAAGTTGTATTCATCCTAATTATATATCATATTAGTTAGTTTTTATTCGAGAAATATTCATCCAAGTTATACAATTATTCAAGAATGTCATTTGAGCATGTCATTATGATATAATAAATATTCGATAACGTCATCATGCCATAACAATTATTGAAAAACGTCATTTGAGTATGTCATTATGCCATAACAATTATCTTACAATATTATTTGAGCATGACGTTATGTCATAATAATTATTCAAGAATTTTATTTAAGCATGTCATTATGTCATAACAATAGTATGTCATGACACTTAATAGCACCAAATCACAAATATATAACATTCATCAAAGTTTCATATAAAAAAACTATATATTGTTGGGAACACAAATGAAATACAAGATGAAAGTAAATAACAAGAACACAAGGAATTTAAGTGGTTCAGTAAAATGACCTATGTCCACGACTGCACTAGATGATAGTTCTCATTTACTTAATTAGATTTACAATTATATGAGTACTTATAATAAAAGAATAAGTAAATGGGTCAGATCCAATAACCCTTCAAACTTCACATACTTAACAATCTTCTACTTGGAGGGTGATCACATCAAACACACTCGAAAGTAAAGTAAATCTAGTAAACTTCAAAGTTATAACAATCTTAAGCTAGTGCAATGTCTTCTCAACAATTGGCCATGAAGGCCAGTTGAAGTTATGCAAAACTTCAACTTCTCAGTAGTAACCACCTTGGTCAACATATTTGCAAGATTCTCTAACCCAAGGATCTTCTCTAAAAACAAAGTATCATCACTTATTAGTTCTCTAATGAAGTGATACCTCAACTAGATGTGTTTTGTTATTGCATGACAAACAAGATTATTTGCAAGAGGAATGACACTCTGACTATCGCTATAAAGAATATTGTCACAATGTTTCTTGTCCAGCTCCTCAAGAAAATTCTTCAACCAAATCATTTCCTTACTGGCTTTCAAAATAATCGTGTATTCTGCTTCTGTGGTTGAAAGTGCAATGCTTTTTTGAGGTCGAGACATCCAACTAACTGTTGTGCCACCTATTGTAAAGACAAATCTTGTAGTACTCTTCCTTGTGTCTAAACAACCTCTCAAATCTACATCAAAATATCTTTCCAAAATGACATCATTTCTTCTAAAACATAATGCAGTTTTAGAAGTACCTTTCAAGTAGTGTAACAATCACTTGACAACTTTCGAATGCTTTCTTCCTGGATTAGACATGAATCTACTTACAACTCCCACTGCATGAGCAATGTCTGGTCTAGTGCATACCATTACATACATTAAGCTACCAACTGTAGATGCATAAGGAACCTTTCATTGTTGTCTTGTCTTCATCTACTTTTCTTGAGTGAGATTAAAGTGAACTCCCAAAGTTGTAGATGTTACGGTTGATGCCAGCAAAGTCGTCTGTGTACTGTTGCTGTTGCTGATGCTGCTGGAACTCCGGGGGTGTCGGGAGATCTTGCATCGCCACTATGTCCCGGAGGTCTAGGGTTATGTTCAGTGAGGGGTGGAGGATCGACCGAGACCCTTGGCGGAGCAGCATCCCCATGCTGATCAGGATGGACCCGTTGATGGTCTCAGGTCGAAGGTTGGAGGAGAGGTCCTCTCTGCCGCTGCACCCCCATTTTTCTGACAGCGGGGTGATGAGGGGAGCCATGAGGATGGCTCCCACTGGACGACTCCCGAAGTCCTTGAGGGTCTTCACGAAGAAGTAGCTGGGGTTGCACTAGCGCCCTTGGCTCATGCAGTAGAGGGCGAAAAGATCTGGGTAAGTGACCTTACCCTGACTCTCCTTCCGGCCGTGGACAGTCCCAGCCAGAAGCTTATGGCAAATGCGGAGGGCGGGAGTGAGTGCGGAGCCCTTCAGCAGGGATGGCAAGGTGCGCATCCCTGTGAGTTCCTCCCACATTTCGCCGGCGGTGAGGGTAGTGGGGCGCTCACAGATGGCCTCCTGATATTCCCGAGTCAGGACATCCTCGGGCCGGACGAATCCAATAGATATGTTGAACTCGTCCAGGATTGTCGTTCGGTACAACCCATTCATGAAGTAGGTGTCGCCGCCTCCCCCGAAAGCGGGGGGGGGGGGGGGTGCGGTCGGAGCGACACGATGGTTTTTCGACTCTTCTTCTTTGATTTTCACGTTTTTTATTGGTGGTTACAACGCCTTTAGGTTGTCCGATAACCGGGCTAACCTAGGGGCGAGGTTTTCAAAAGTATCCCTGAGTTGTCCGATAACCGGGCTAACCCAGGGATTTATTTAGTTGGGTTCTATGGAGTCGCCACCGATATTTTTACCATAAACATCGGAAAAGGGGTTTAAAAAGGCGTTGGTTTTCGAAAACCAACTTTGGTCATTAGAACCAGAGTTGGGTAAGGGAGTTAGTTACGTGTAAAGGGAGTATTAGTCCCTTTACGACGCCCCTTTCGGGTTCCCTATGATAGGCTGGCTAATTTGAATAAATAATTAAACTGGAAAATAGCGCTTTTACCCTTTTTATTATGCGGAATTTAAATGTATGACTACATGGTCCTAGCTTCTATTGCGTAATTTAAATAGCAGTAAAAAATAGAGAGTGAGGATATGCACCTCCAAAGCAAGCTTTATATATTAAAAAGAGAGGGTGCGTTTTGGCAACCCTTCACTCTACAGACTCTCGAAACTCCGGAAATGCCTCGGAGGGATTCTAAAGAAGATTTAGAACACTCGTGTATGCCTAGAGACACTCAGAAACTCCGGAAATGCCTCGGAGGGATTCTTAGAGAGAGAAATTCTAGAGAGAAGGGAGAGCTCTTGCTGTTGGGTGTGGAAAAAGGGACAAATGACGCCCCTATTTATAGTTTTCGCGCTGACAGGTCGAGACCGCCGATCTCCGCTGACGGAGTCGAGGCCGCCGTCTGGAAAATCCAAACCGCCGTCTCGACTTGGCGGCGAGTCGAGACCGCCGTCTGGAAAATCCAGGCTGCCGTCTCGACTTGGCGAGAATCGAGACCGCCGTCTGGAAAACCCGGACCGCCGTCTCGAATTTGCGGGTGACGAGATCGCCGTCTGGAAAATCGAGACGGCGGTCTCGTCTGGCGTTGAAATGAGACGGCGGTCCGGTATTCCCGGACGGCGGTCTCGTCCCTTCGGGCGAGAAACTTTATTTTCGGGCCGAGAAAACCTTCCTATCTTGGTACGGGAGCCTAATAGTCTCTCCTAGTGGCTTGTTAGGCTTCGGCCAGTCTTCAAATAGGAAGCTTTCGACTTTATTTGGAGGCGGGCAAGATTTGGGGTCTACAGCTGCCCCCCTTTACCGGCCGGTCGACTGTTGGCTTGTCGTGCCAGGCAGGTAGACGAGGAAGGTAAAGGAGTTGACCCTCTTTCCGGCTACCCTGCGGACGTCCGTCTTGTGGCGGGTGATCCTGCGGGGAGATGTTGTGTTTGTGCACCTCTCGGAATACTACTCCTGACGTGGCCGATCCCTTTGGTTGACACGTGGTAGAACCTCCGGATACTACTCCTGACGTAGTCGATCCTTCGGTTGATGGGTATAAACCCCCCATCGAGTCGGTAGTTGCGATCCGTTGTGTGGGGCTGGATGGGTATGAACCCCCCATCAGGTCGGTACGGTCCGTTGTGTGGGGCCAGGATGGGTATGAACCCCCATCGAGGGTGGTAGTGGCGGCTTACAGTTCAGGTGGCCCATGCGCCGTTTTAGGCACTCCTTGTGTGCTGGTTGATAGGTATAAACCCCCTATCAGGCTGGTACAGTCCGTTGCGTAGGACTAGTGGTGGTGGCGGCTTACTGCTCGGGTAGCTCATGCGCCGTCTTCCTGGAGAGTGATTTTTGTGTTTTGTAGTTGTTTTGGGATTTCTTGAATGTTCATCCGGGCTGCGCCGGGGATTTTTGGTTGTTCATCCAGCTTTGTTGGTTGCTGGGGATTTCTTTGTTTTTGACTTTTGCGGTGTTTATCCGACTCTTGCTGGTTGGTCGGGTTTTCTTCTTTTCTCCTTTTGTGTTTGACTTTTGGTAGTCGATTTTTATTGGTTGAGGTGATGGCTTTAATCCTGCCTTTTTCTCGCGGTTTTATCTCTTTTTTCTCGCGATTTTGGATTATGGCTTTTTATTGAGTGTGTGCCTTTTTCTCTTTTTTTTTAAGCTTCTTTTTGTTACGTTGGCTTTTTGCAAAAGAAGGCAAAAGAATGCGGGAAATAAAATTTTATTTATAGGAAATTTTACTACAGCGATTTTTCAACCAGTACAGTCCCTAAGAGTCATCATCATCAGAAGGAGTGCGGTGGGGGAAATGTTTATACATGTGGTAGCGGAAGTCGATTTGTTCCTGGAGTTCGTCGTTGTAATCCTCCTGGAACGCCGCCCACTCTGCCGCATCCTCTGCTTGCTCTTGGTGGATCTCGTTTTGGCCCTCTTGAAGGGTGCGTTGGCGAACGTCTTGGTCCTGCCGCCACTTGGGTTTGTTGCTCTTGCCATATCGCCATTTGGCCGAGCTGGCGGCTCGGGTCGTCCATGTGTTGGTGGAGGCCGGCAAAGTCCTCCGTGTATGGTGGTGGTTGCTGTCTTCGTTGCTCTGCTGCTGGGAGCCGAGGAGATGTGGGCGCATCCTGCATCGCCACTATTCCACTGGAGGTCCGGCTCAAAGTCCGGGGTGGGATGCGGGGCAAGCCGACTTCCCGGCGTATCGGCATCCCCATGCTGACCGGCATTGGCCCGTTGATGGGCTCGGGTCGTAGATTGCGGGCCGGCTCTTCCCGGCCGGGGCACCCCATTCTCTACGCTAGGGGGTGATGAGGGGAGCCACAAGGATGGCCCCTGTGGATCTACTCCCAAAGTCTTTCGGGGCCCTCGGGAGGAAGTACCCGGGATTGCGGCGCGCGTCTCGGTGCATGCAAAAGAGGGCAAAGAGGTCGGGGAGGGATATCTTCCCTCGACTCTCTTTCCTGGCATGGATGGTGCTGCACGGCGGCTTGTGGCGGATGCGAAGTGGTGGGGGAGTGCGAGACCCCTCATCAATGAAGGCAATGTGGTGGCCCCAGTGAGCTCATGCCACATTTCAGCGGCGGTGAGGTTGGTGGGCCTAGAGCAAATGGCCTCACGGTACTCCGGAGTTAACGCCGCCTCGGGCGGATGAATCCAATGGAAACATTGAATTCCTCCAAAGTGGTAGTATGGTATTGCCCACCCATAAAGTAGTTGACCATCTTGGTGGGCTGCATGCACGAGGCCATAGAGGGGATCTCAATGAGGGAGGCCGAGGCCGGAAACTCGAGTACCGCCTTGTGGATACACATGAACGGGTGGAGGTTGTAGCAGAAAACCCCACCCGATGTTATCAATGTGCGCTCGGACGTCTTCCTCCCATTCGAACTCGGCCAAGATGCTTGAAGTCCGGTGTCGGCGGGGAGTGCCACTGGTAGTTTCGGAGGTTGTCCGGGCGGGCCTGGTGTTGTGGTTGAAGTTGAGAAGAGTGCAGGGGTGGCGGTGGTGCTGAGCTGCTAGCCCGGCGGTGGCCCTTCGCTTCCTGGAGGCACTTCTTCCGAACATCTTGAGCGGGGAAGGCTTGGGAGAGCAAAATATGAGTGTTGGAGGCTTTGGAGGCTTGGAGAGTTGTGAGGAAACCCCCAAGCGCGCCCCCTTTATATAGGATTTTTTCTAGGTCGAGACCGTCGTCTGGGAAGTCGAGACGGCGGTCTCGTTTGGTCAACAAATCGAGACGGCGGTCTCGATAACCCAGACGCCGGTCTCGACTTTGCCTAAGTCGAGACGGCGGTCTGCTTTCTCGAGACGGCGGTCTCGTTTGGTCAACGAAACGAGACGGCGGTTTGGAAAACCCAGACGGCGGTCTCGAATTTCGGGTGATTTTTTTTTTTTTTTTTTTTTTGCATAAGGAATAGGACCTGGTTCAAAAACATTTTATGCATGCAAATGCTTTCATGTTTGATGTCCTATAATGCTTACTTTGTTTAATATTTCAGAAGGACTTAACCAACGTGTCTTTGTAGCGCCGAGTGCCTCCTGATCTGTGCTTTTGTACATGTTGTACCATACCGGACTTTTTATGACCGAAGAGTAGTTTCTTTCTTTCTTTTTTTCTTTTTCTTTTTTGTAGAGCACTCTTTGTCATGCAGTGTCCCTTTTTCCTTGTTTTAGGGATTTCAACCCTCTTGTTGACTATACGCCTCCATATTCCCAAATTAATTATTAGAATATTGTAGTGAGGGTCAAGAGAAAAGAAGCAAAAGGGGGTAAAAATCAATGGTTTGTGTTTTAGAAGGTTGATTTTTATTGATAAGAGGATTTTGTAAGAATGGCCGGCTAGGGTTAAGCCTGGGTGTTTAAGCTTTGTCTAAGCAAACATTTTCATCTTTCTTTTTTTGTATCTGCGCTCTCAGGTTTTATTTCCATTGCTTTTTAAACGGCTAGCTGATTTCCCTAGATCGCCCTTTGGGTTTTCGAACTAGGATACTGTGTGTTGGCCCTATCTTTTGTCTAGGTTCTCTCTCTTGTAAAATTTTTGGAGGAATCCTAGCGGACCTTTATTTGTAACCCTAACTTTTGCCTAGGTTACCCTTTATTGTTGTTCGGGCATCCTACCGGGTTGACCCTATCTTTTGTGTAGCCCCCTTAGTGGGTTTCCTACCGGGTAATTTGCCCTTTTCTTTGGCCTTTGGCTTCTCTGGGCTTTTTCTTTGTTTTTTGTTGTTTTTGTTTTTTTTTTCTTTTGTATTCATTTTTTGTTCACAGTATTGGCGAAGCGTGACTTCCTTCATGGCTTAGGTGAAGTCTTTGTTTTTATGTGCTTCTAATCAGCTAACTCGATGATGATAGCAATGATGAAGGTTTGATTATTTGGAAGCGCTTCTTATTCTTCTTTTCTTTTTATGTTTACTTAGACAGGGTTATTTATGGGGTCCAGTCAGAAGTAGAAAGAAGAGAAGCAGATAGAAAGAATCATTCTTTATTAATTAATAAGGGAATATGTGCCCTGAAATGCCCGGGGGTCGGGCTCGCCCCGGGGGATAATCTCTAACAATCATGGGGTTTACATCCCTTAAACAAAGAAAAAGATTTCCTAATGACTAGAGTGGCTCTTGACGCTTGCACCCCTCCACTTCGGAAAATCTGCTTGAGTGTGCGGAGGGGGGGCTTCCCTTTTGCTTTTCCTGCTCGGCCCTTGAAAGGGTTATATCCTAGGCCATACTTGTGGGGATTGTCTTTGAATTCTGGGGGTTCCCTCATTCCTTGGGAATCTTCCCCCAGTCCTTGGCCAGGATGGTAGCCATGCTTCAACATCATGCGGACTACCTTGGTATTTATGGGAAGTCGCTCTATACTGGCAATTTCGAGCGCTTGAAAAGATGTTTCAAGAGCCTCTTCAGCCGCATCCACATAAGGTTGGGTGGACGGTCCACTGATCAGGATATCGTCTTCTGCTTGAACCGTGATTAGTTTGTCATCCACTATGAATTTGACTTTTTGGTGGAGCGTTGAAGGTATTGCCTTAGCGTCGTGAATCCAAGGCCTGCCGAGGAGACAACTGTATGCTGGAGTAATGTCCATTACATGGAAATCGACGTCGAAGATAGTGGGTCCTACTTGAATTGGCAAATTGATCTCTCCCACTACTTCTCGTTTTGATCCGTCGAAGGCTCGAACGATGGTGCTGCTTGAGCGCAGACGAGTTCCTTGGATAGTCAACTTTTCCAGTGTGCACTTGGGCATCACGTTCAGGGACGACCCGTTATCCACAAGAACTTTGGCAATGAGGTATTCCTTGCACTTGACTGAGATGTGCAAGGGCTTGTTGTGCTTTGACCCTTCGAGAGGGAGCTTTTCCTCTGTGAAGGCGAGGTGATTGCTTGTCGTAATGTGACCGACGATCCTCTCGACCTTTTCTTGGGATATGGTATGAGGTACATGCGCCTCGCTCAAGACCTTCAGCAGGGCATTCCGATGCGGTTCCGAGCTCATTATCAAAGATAGCAATGTGATCTTTGCGGGCGTTCGGTTGAGCTGGTCTATAATGGAATACTCACTTTGTCTTATAAATTGGAGTAGTTCCTCTGTCTCCTCCTTGGATTCTTTATTTTCTTTTTCTTCTTCGGTCTTTTTATTTTTTCCTTTATTTTGAAGGACATTTTCTTGTGTGTCCTTGGGGGAGTAGATTCTTCCACTTCTAGTTGTGCCCCCAATGTCGGCTATGTTTGTTATTTCTTCTTTTATTGGTGAAGATTCCCCATATCTCCACGGTACAACTTTATTTGACTCGTAGGGGAAAGGACGTGGCATAAATAGTCGCACTGGCGTCCTTGCCCCTTCTTCTTTATTCTTGAGGACCAACGGCCGAGGTTTATTTCCCTCTTGCGGTGATTCGACCGTTGGGGTGAGCTTTATTAGGAGTGGCTTTCTCTCCATTCTTCTAAGTTGGAAGACGTGTTAGTTAGTCCTTCCTTTTTTATTATCTTATTTATTAAGCGTGAAGGAGGGGAAATTAAATATGCAAATGCATGTTCATGTATGCAAGTAGACAACTGTTGAATAAGAAAAAGATTTCATTAATTCATAGGAAGGTGTACATTCTCCTATTCCATACTACGAAGCGTTTTTTGGCAAAAACGGAAAAGCCTAAAGAAACCCACAGGCGGGTCTTGTTTTCGTTGTAATTCTCTCTCAGCTTCCCGGACATGGTGAGCGAGCGCTTCGCTTTGCTTATGGATCGCTTGGCTCATTTCTTCGCTGTACTGTTGGGCCTCTTTAATCTTTGCCTCTTGATGTATGACCAAGGCTTCTAGTTCATCGAGCCTTGCAACAGCTCAATCCTTTTCTTGTAGCACTTGGTCATATTGAGCTAGCCCGCTTTTCTCTTTAATGCGTAGCTCATAGAGACCTCGGCTGAGTTTTCTGTTGTTCTCTCGCTCTTGGCGGAGATCTAGCCGAGCCTGGAGGAGTTGTTCTGACAACTCCTTGATCGTTTGAGCCTGCTGAGCTGATTCTGCCTCAAGGTGTGCTGACCTGGCGGTTATTTCCTGCAGTTGGCTATCCGAGCTGGTTCTGGCAGTTTTAGATGCTCGGATAGCTTGTTCGTTAGCGTCAGCACATTGGTCCTTGAGGCGTTCTATTTCATGATCTTTTTTCTTGCCTTGCCTTTGTAGACCGTCAATCGTGAGGATAGAGGCTTGTTCCTTTTCCTCAAGGGCCCGTATCTGGGCTCCCATTATCTCTACCCTCTGGGTCAAGGCATTGACCTGTGCCTGCAGCTCTTCATTGTTGGCGATTGGCGCGGGTGTGGTGGATGGTCGGGCCATCTCTCTTCTTCTTCTCCATGCCTCATAGTCATTGGTGACAGTCACCCGAGCTTTTCCTAGCTCTCTGTCTCCCATGTAGACCGGCTTCTCCCATGCTTTCCTCACAGTCAGTGAGTTGGCGATTGTGCATGGGTCTCCAAAGAAGCACAACCCTCCGAGTTCCCCTCGGGAGATAGTAGTTTGAGTCCTCATGAGTTGCCTCATAGCTACTCTAGGTGAGTAGGCTATGCAACCCCTGAGTCCTATCAAGGGTACATTCGGGTAGTTCCCACATCTGACGAGAACTGGGCCGGGTCGGAACCAAGGGCAGACCCAAGATATGCTGTTGGCGTCCTTTTGTTCTAACTCATCCCTCCATTCTATAGTCAGGCGTCGTTGGAGGGGGATCTTGGAGAAGCTTCTCAAGGGGTCGGGGAATATCCCCATGTGACTGGAGGCATAGAGGTGCGTGATGCTCCACACATAAAGCAGCGGAGAGCAGCAGCGGAGTGTTCTCCCTTGCTTCTGATGGCAGAAATCCACCGATAGCAAGGTGTCGGCAAGAATAGCAGGCAGGGGACTCTTCGAGTTCACGTCCCAAGCGAAGAAAGCGTCCATGACGGCTTGATCGATCGTGTCGAGATGGAAGGGGAACGAGGATCGTTCAGAAGATTAATAATGCCGGGGTCTTGTTGAAGGCAACCCACTCTGCCCTCTCGGCCCGGGTAGGACAGGTGGTCTTCTAACATTGATACTCTCCATCCCTGGGTGTTCCCTCTTCCTATCAGGGTACTTTGTCGGTACGGTAGATGGATAAGGGCAGCGACTGGTGCTGCAGGAGTATACGCCTCATGACGGATATGGACCCAAGGCTGACTTGGGCCATTTCAACATTGTTTCATACTCCTCTAAAGTGGGCACCATGTCGAACTGCGGAAATTCAAAGCACCGCAGACTGGAGTTCCAAAAGTGAATTAATACCCTGAGGAAGACTTGATCGACACTGATCTTTAGGAGGTCCAGAATTCGTCCATAGGACTTTTCAAAATCAGCGCGGACCTCCGGTGGCATCGTTGCACTAAGCCGTTCTAGCTTCTCAGTATGGCTTCGGAGAATATCCACCTTCCCCACTTGTCTACTTGTCCCCTCCATTTTCTAAAACCAAAATGTATGATTTGATGAAGATGACGTTTATTATATGAATGAGAGTGTTTATTTTACTATTTATCATGTTTTTCTTTTTCCTACATGATGTATGGTATTTGCATGTATTTTATTTTTTGGAAGAATAAACTATCTATATGAATGTTTTATGAATGCAATATTTTTGGACCAGGTCTTATTTGTGAACTTTGGAAAAATGAATTTTTATTTGTATTTTTATTTTTTTATTTGTTTATTTTATAGCCTTTTATCTCTTCTGTCGAAGCTAGCGTGGCTACTTAGCTTAAAAAGAACCTGAAACCAGGCTAGCTAAAAGGCAGACTGTCCGAGATAAAATATGGCTTTATGTAAAAGAAATATTTAGCGTCCCTTATCTCTTCTATCGGAACTGCGTGGCTACTTAGCTTACAAAGAACCTGAAACCAGGCTAGCTAAAAGGCAGACTGTCCGAGATAAGGGTGTTTATTTGTAAAATATTTTTGGTGATTTTGTTCTGTTGTTTGTTTATGCTATGCAACATACAAATGCAACAAACATATGCACACACAATTCGATCATCCCCGAACAGGCGAGACTTCGTTTTTATCACGAGGTAGGGTTTTCCTGCAGAAAGGTGCATTGGTTAGGGTAGGTTCTAACTGTTCTCACCAGGCTAAGGCCCCCAAGGTGCCCCCATTATAGGGTCCCCACTCTCCAGCCGTCCAACCATGCTCAGCACTAAGGCCAGAGTCGGTCTTGTTGCCAAAAGAGGAAGGTTATCACCTTGAGTGGTGGTTTTCGATCACACTAGTGGGCACAAGGCCCTAACTGCAGCGAACCGTACCTGCCACCCACTCCCTATGGTTATCTCACTTGCCCCCGGGTATAGAGGGAACTGTAGTGTGCAAGGGTTTTGTGTGCAATTTATATTTCAATCAATTGCGTAAGTATAAACAAGCAACAGTTATTTGAAAGCCAAACAATAAAGCATGTTATAATACAAGGTAGGGTAAAAGCGCTATTTTCTTGGTTTAATTATTTTTAAGCCAGCCCATCACTAAATGGGATCAACTCTCTAGGCTTCCCCAGTGGAGTCGTCATCTGTCGCCGCCTCCCCCGAAAGTGGGGGGGATGCGGTCGGAGCGACGCGATGGTTTTTCGACTCTTCTTCTTTGATTTTCGCGTTTTTTATTGGTGGTTACAACGCCTTTAGGTTGTCCGATAACCGGGCTAACCTAGGGGCGAGGTTTTCGAAAGTATCCCTGAGTTGTCCGATAACCGGGCTAACCCAGGGATTTATTTAGTTGGGTTCTATGGAGTCGCCACCGATATTTTTACCATAAACATCAGAAAAGGGGTTTAAAAAGGCGTTGGTTTTCGAAAACCAACTTTGGTCATTAGAACCAGAGTTGGGTAAGGGAGTTAGTTACGTGTAAAGGGAGTATTAGTCCCTTTACGACGCCCCTTTCGGGTTCCCTATGATAGGCTGGCTAATTTGAATAAATAATTAAACTGGAAAATAGCGCTTTTACCCTTTTTATTATGGGGAATTTAAATGTATGACTACATGGCCCTAGCTTCTATTGCGTAATTTAAATAGCAGTAAAAAATAGAGAGTGAGGATATGCACCTCCAAAGCAAGCTTTATATATTAAAAAGAGAGGGTGCGTTTTGGCAACCCTTCACTCTACAACTCTCAGAAACTCCGGAAATGCCTCGGAGGGATTCTAAAGAAGATTTAGAACACTCTGTGTATGCCTAGAGACACTCAGAAACTCTGGAAATGCCTCAGAGGGATTCTTAGAGAGAGGAATTCTAGAGAGAAGGGAGAGCTCTTGCTGTTGGGTGTGGAAAAAGGGACAAATGACGCCCCTATTTATAGTTTTTCGCGCCTGACAGGTCGAGACCGCCGTCTCCGCTGATAGGGTCGAGACCGCCGTCTGGAAAATCCAGACCGCCGTCTCGACTTGGCAGCGGGTCGAGACCACCATCTGGAAAATCCAGACCGCCGTCTCGAATTTGCGGGTGACGAGACCGCCGTCTGGAAAATCGAGACGGCGGTCTCGTCCTGGCGTTGAAACGAGACGGCGGTCTGGTATTCCCAGACGGCGGTCTCGTCCCTTCAGGGCGAGAAACTTTATTTTCGGGCCAAAAAACCTTCCTATCTTGGTACGGGAGCCTAATAGTCTCTCCTAGTGGCTTGTTAGGCTTCGGCCGTCTTCAAATAGGAAGCTTTCTGACTTTATTTGGAGGTCGGGCAAGATTTGGGGTCTACAGTAGGACACCATCTTCGTCGGCAGGAGGCCCGACACCATGGTGGGGAGCTCGCAGGAGGCGATCGAGGCGAGGAACTCCATTACTGCTTGTGGGTAGACGTAGGTGGGGGGAGACTGGAGGAGGAAACACCATCCAATGTCGTCGAGGTAGGCATGGACCTCATCTTCCCAACCGAACTCGGCGAGGATGCTGAAGTCCAGACTCGGCATAGGGTGCCAAGTGTACCCCTGAATGTGTTCCAGGCGGGCCTGGTGTACGGGCGAAAGTTGAGTTGGATCTTGTGGAGCTGGGGCCGTGGAACTACTTGGGCCAGAAAAACCCCTTCTCTTTCTGGATGCTTCACCTCTATGCATTTTTGGTAGTAGAATGCTCAAATGTGGGAGAAAGGAGTGTAGGAGTGCAGGAGAGAGTGTTTGAGAACCCCCTCCAAGGCCCCCTATATATAGGATTTTCGACCGGATTCGGGACTGCCATCTGGGAAGTCGAGATGACGGTCTTGATTTTGTGGGATTCAGGACCGCCGTCTGGAACTTCGAGACGGCGGTCTCGACTTTGGCTTCTGGCGAGACGGTGCTCTCGCTAAGCGAGACGGTGCTCTCGCTAAGCGAGAAGGCGCTCTCGTTTCTGTCCAAATCGAGACGGCGGTCTCAGAAGTTGAGACGACAGTCTCGCTTCAGTGCGAATCGAGACGACGGTCTCGATTTTTAGAAGTTTTTTTTTTTTTTGCAGAAAATAGGACCTTATTCAAGAACATTTTATGCATGCAATGTTTTCATGTTTGATGTCCTATAATGCCTATTTCATTAGTTTTTCAGAAGGATTAACTGGTGTGTCTTGTAGAGACGGATGCCCTCTGATGATCGTTTTTCTGCTGTACTTGGCTGTACCGTTCCGGACTTATTGTGACCAAAGAATGACTTTTTTTTCTTTCTTTCTTCTTTTCTCTTTTTTTTTCGGAGAGCACGCTTTGCCATGTTGGTGTCCCTTTTTCTTCACTTTAGGGGTTTCAATCCTCTTGTTGACTATACGCCTCCATATTCCCAAACTAATTGTTAGAGTAATGTTGTGAGGGTCAAGAGAAAAGAAGTAAAAGATAAATTCAACGGCTTGTGTTTTAGATGGTTGATTTTATTCGGAAAGGATTTTGTAAGCATGGTTGGCTAGGGTTAGGCTTAGGTGTTTAAGCTTTTGTCTAAGCAAACGTTTTTCTCTCTTTTGTTTGGATTTGCGCCTTAGCCTATTTCCATTGCTTTTTATGGTTGATCGATTTCCCTAGATCGTCTTTTGGGTTTTCGAACTAGGATATTGTGTTTTGGTCTTATCTTTTGTCTAGGTTTCTTCCTTTCTCTTTTTGTTTAGGGAATCCTAGCGGACCTTATTTTATAACCCTAACTTTTAGGCTACCCTTTATTTTTGTTCGGGTATCCTAACGGGTTGACCCTATCTTTTGTGTAGCCCCCTTAGTGGGTTTCCTACCGGGTGTATTGCCCTTTTTTCTTTTTGGCCTTTGGCATCTATGCTTTTTCTTTTCTTTGTTATTTTTTTTTGTTTTCACAATATAGGCGAAACACGACTTTATTTATGGTGAGTAAAACCTTATTTTGTGCTTCTAGTCAATCATCTTGATTGTTATAGCAATGGTACATTTTGATTATTTGGACACACTTTTATTCTTCCCTTCTTCTTTTTGTTTGTTTAGACAAGGTTATTATGAGGTCTAGATACAAGGTAGTTAGAAGAGAAACAGATAGTAAGAAATGTATTCTTTATTAATTAATAAGGGAATATGTGCCCTAAAATGCCCGGGGGTTGGGCTAGCCCCGGGGGATAATCTCTAACAGTCACTGGGTTTACATCCCTTAATCAAAGAAAAAGATCTCCTAATGACTAGGGTGGCTCTTGACGCTTGCATCCCTCCGCTTCGGAATATCTGCTTGAGTGTGCGAAGGGGAGACTTCCCTTTTCTTCCTTCTGTTCGGCCCTTTGTAGGGTCATATCCTAGGCCATACTTAAAGGGGTTATCTTTGAACTCTGGGGGTTCCCTCATCCCTTGGGAATCTGCCCCCAGTCCTTGGCCAGGATGGTAACCATGCTTCATCATCATGCGGACTACCTTTGTATTTTTGGGAAGTCTCTCTATACTGGCAATCTCGAGCGCTTGAAAAGATCTTTCAAGGGCCTCTTCAACCACATCCACATAAGGTTGGGTGGACGGTCCACTGATCAGGATATCGTCTTCTGCTTGGACCGTGACCAGTTTGTCATCCACTATAAACTTGACTTTCTGGTGGAGTGTCGAAGGTACTGCCTTAACATTATGAATCCAAGGCCTGCCGAGTAGACAACTATATGCAGGAGTAATGTCCATTATATGGAAATCGACGTTGAAGATAGTGGGTCTGACTTGGATTGGAAAATTGACTTCTCCCACTACTTCTCGTTTTGATCCGTCGAAGGCTCAAACGATAGTGCTACTTGGGCGCAGACGGGTTCCTTGAATAGTCAACTTGTCGAGTGTGCACTTGGGCATCACGTTCAAGGATGATCCGTTATCCACAAGAACTTTAGCAATAAGTTACTCCTTGCACTTGATGGAAATGTGCAAGGGCTTGTTGTGGCTTGACCCCTCGAGGGGGAGTTCTTCCTCTGTGAAGGTGAGGTGATCGCTTGCCGTAATGTGACCGACGATCCTTTCGACCTTTTCTTGGGATATGGTGTGAGGTACATGCGGTTCACTCAAGACCTTCATCAGGGCGTTTCTATGTGATTCCGAGCTCATCAATAGAGATAACAAAGTTATCTTTGCAGGTGTATGATTAAGTTGATCGATAATGGAATACTCGCTTTGCCTTATGAACTGGAGTAATTCGTCTGTCTCCTCCTTGGATCCTTTATTTTCTTTTTCTTCGGTCTGTTTATTTTTCCCTTTATTCTTAGGGGCATCTTCTTGTAAGTCCTTGGGGGAGTAGACCCTTCCACTTCTAGTCATGCCCCCAATGCCGGCTATATTAGAGATATCTTCTTTTATTGGTGAAGATTCTCTGTATCTCCATAGTACAACTTTATTTGATTCATAGGGGAAAGGATGTGTCATAAATAGTCGCACGGGCATCCTTGCCCCTTCTTCTTTATTGGTTTTGAGGACCAACGATCGAGGCTTATTATCCACTTGTGGTGGATCGACCGTTGGGGAGAGCTTGATTAAAAGCGACTTTCTCTCCATTCTTCTGATTTGGAAGACGTGTCAGTTAATCCTTCTTTTTATTATTATCTTGTTTATTAAAAATGAAGGAGGGGAAGTTAAATATGCAAATGAATGACATGCATGCAAGTAGACAATCGTTGAATAAAGAAAAATTTCATTTATCCGTAGAAGGTGTACATTCCCCTATTCCATACTACGAAGAAACTTTTGACAGAAACGGAAAAGCCTAAAGAAACTCACAGGTGGGTCTTGATTTCTATGTAATTCCCTTTCGGATTCCCGGATGTGACAAGCGAGTTCTTCGCTTTGCTTATGGACCGCCTGACTCATATCTTCACTGTATTTTTTAGCCTCTTTGATCTTCGCCTCTTGATGGAGGACCAAGGCTTGCAGCTCATCGAATTTTGCGAAGGCTCGGTCCTTTTCTCGTAGTACTTGACCATATTGAGCTAGCCCGTCTCTTTCTTTGCAGCGTAGCTCAATGAGACTTTTGTTGAGTCTCCGGTTGGTCTCTCGCTCTTGGCGTATTTCTGACCGAGTCCTTGTGAGGTCTTGTAGCAAGTCCTTGATCGTCTGAGCCTGTTTTGCGCACTCGGCCTCAAGGTGTGCTGATTTGACGGTTATTTCTTGGAGTTGGCTATCCGAGCTGGTTCTAGTAGCTTTGGATGCTCGGATAACTTGCTCATTAGAGTTAGCACACTGATCCTTGAGGCGCTCTATTTCATGATCCTTTTTCTTGCATTGCCTCTGTAGACCATCTATGGTGAGGATAGATTCTTGTTCTCTTTCTTCAAGAGCCCTCATCTGGGCTCCCATGATTTCTATCCTTTGGTCCAAGGTGTCGACTTGATTTTGAAGCTCTTCACTGTTTGAACATGTAGCGAGTGAGGTGGATGGTTGCGACATCCCTCTTTTCCGTCTCCACTCCTCGTAGTCACTGGAGACAGCTACTTGAGCTTTTCTTAGCTCTCTATCTCCCATAAAGACTGGTTTCTCCCATGCTCTTCTCACAGCCAGTGAGTTAGCAATAGTGCATGGGTCTCCGAAGAAACACAGTCCTCCGAGCTCCCCTTGGGATATTGTAGTTTGAGTTCTCATGAGTTGTCTCATAGCTACTCTCGGTGAATAGGCTATGCAACCCCTGAGTCCTATCAACGATATGCTCGGGTAATCCCCACATCTGATGAGGACTGGGTCGGGTCGAAACCAAGGGCAAACCCAGGATAATTGGTTGGCGTCCCATTATTCCAACTCGTTCTTCACTCTGAGGTTAGGCGTCGGTGGAGAGAGATTTTGGAGAAGCTTCTCAAAGGGTCGAGGAACATCCCCATGTGACTAGAGGCGTAGAAATGTGTGATTCCCCACACAAAAAGTAGTGAAGAGAAACATCAGAGTGTTTTTCCTTACTTCTGGCGGCAAAATTCCACCGAGAGCAAGGTGTCGGCAAGAATTGCAGGCAAGAGACTCTTCGAGTTCACGTCCCAGGCGAAGAAGGCATCCATGACGGCTTGATCTACTGTGTCGATATGGAAGGGAAACAAGATTGTTCCAAATATAATCAAAGCCAAGGTTTTGTTAAAAGTAGTCCATTATGCCTTTTCAGCCAGAGAGGACAGATGGTCTTCTAACATTGAGACTTTCCAACCCTGGATGTTCCCTTTTTCTATCAGGGTAGTCTGTCGGAATGGCAATCGGATGATGACAGCGATTTGTGCTGCAGAAGTATATGCCTCATGGCGAATATGGACCCCTGCTGATTTGGGCCATTTTATCATAATCTCATACTCCTCCAAAGTGGGCACCATATCGAACTGCGAGAATTTGAAGCAGCGCAGACTGGAGTTCCAAAAATGAACTAAAACCCTGATAAAGATGGGATCGACACAGATCTTCAACAGGTCGAGGATCCGTCTATTGGATTTTTCGAAGTCGGAGCGGACCTCTGGTGGCATTATTGCCCAAAGCCGTTCCAGCTTCTCAGTATGGTATCAGGGAATGTCCACTTTCTTCAATTGTCTACTAGTCCCCTCCATTTTCTAAAAACCAAAAATGCATGTTTTATGAGCATGATGCTTATAGTGGATATGAATGTGGGTGTTTGTGTTTTTCCAAAATGTTTATCATGTTTTATTTCTGTATGATGCATGATATTTGCGTGTTTTATTTTTTTGGAAAAATAAACTACCTATATGGATGGTTTATGAATTTAATGTTTATGAACAAGGTCCCATTTATTTGATTTGGGTCATTTATTTTTATTTTGTTTTGTTTTTTAAAGCCTTTTATCTCTTTTGTCGGACTGCGTGGCTACTTAGCTTACAAAGAACCCGAAACCAGGCTAGCTAAAAGGCAAACTGTCCGAGATAAAATGGTTTATTGCGAAAGAATAGTATTAGCGTCCCTTATCTCTTCTGTTGGACTGTGTGACTACTTAGCTTACAAAGAACCTGAAACCAGGCTAGCTAAAAGGCAGACTGTCCGAGATAAGGGTGTTTATTGAAAAAAGAAAGTTTTTTTTTTGTGATTTTTCTGTTGTTTGGTTATGCTATGTAATCAAATGCAACAAACAAATTCACATACAATTCAGTCACACGTGAACACGTGAGGAGTTATTTTAATCACGAGGTAGGGTTTTCCTGCAGAAAAGTGCATTGGCAAGGGTAAGTTCTAAATATTCTCACCAAGGCTTAGGCCCCCAAGGTGTCCCCATTATAGGGTCCCCACTCTCCAGCCTTCTGACCATGCTTAGCACTAAGGGCATAGTCAGTTTTTGTGCCAAAACTGGCAAGGTCGAGACGGCGGTCTCGCCATTCGGGACGGCGGTATCGCCTTGAATCAATGGCGAGACGGCGGTCTCGATTTGCCTGATGGCGAGAGCGCCTTCTCGTTAAATGGGAGGGGGGTCTTGCCAAACGAGACGGCGGTCTCGACTTTGCCATTCAGTGAGATGGCGGTCCCGAAAAGCAAGACGGCGGTCTCGACTCCTAAAGGCGAAAATCCTTATTTTTGTACAGAAAATCCTTCCTACTCTAATATGAGGCCTAATATTCTCTCCTAGTGGCTTTAGGCTTCATCCATCTTCGAATAGGAGGTCTTCTGCTCTTATTTTAAGGTCAGACAAGATTTAGGGTCTACAATGTCAAGATGCTAATCCATTTTTCCATGACAGCTTGTCTAATACGGCTCTAAACTGGTATATGCACCTTGAACCTACCCGCATTCGCTCATGGGGGAACCTAGTAGATGCATTCATGCAGTAGTATAAGTACAACGTTAATATGACCCCTGATAGATTGTAGCTACAAAATATGATGAAGAAAGGCAGAGAAACTTTCAAAGAATATGTTCAACGGTGAAGAGAAGTTGTCACACAAGTAGAACTGTCGCTACAAGATAAGGAGATGGTGGCTATGTTTATAACCATCCTACAATCTCCCTTCTACGAGCATATGATAGGCAATGTCTCTTCAAAATTTTTTGATCTCGTCATAATTGGGGAAAGAGTAGAGGTTGGTATGAAGACTGGAAGAATCACACATGGCATGTCTTTGGTCTCAAATATAGCAAAACCTAGGAAAGAAGGGGAAGTGCATGCAACATCTTCCACGTCCTCCTTGGTAAACCATGCCCCTATTTATTATGGCTATAACTACCTGCAACCCATACTTATCAATCCCAACAGTAAGATTTCCACCAAGCGCAAGCCACTCAAGGTCCAATATCTCTGCCCAAACATTCCAATGGCGGGTCTGGCCAAGGTTCAAGCTCAAAGGGAGGTTCTAATATAGACAAATATTTTACGGACTTCACTCCCATCCCAATGACTTATACAAAGCTATTATCGAACCTCCTTCACAACAGGCTAGTTGTTATTTTCCCCATGAAGCTTGTGTAGCCACCATACCCAAGAAATTACAACGTGAATGCCATATGCGCTTACCATGGAGGAGCTATTGGACATTACACGAAGAAATGTTTTGGGCTCAGGTGCAAGGTGCAAGCTCTAATTGATTCTAGATGGCTGAGCATCTAGGAAGACAAGCCCAGTGTTAAGCATAATCTTCTATTAGGGCATGACAACACTTCTGCAAATGCTATGGAGAGTGAGGGCTAAGGGGAAGACCTGACGACCATTTTGGTTTGATTGACGTCAGTTTTGATTCACTTTCATGATTTTGCTAGGACTCTTGTCTTGTTAGCTTTTGTTTTGTGTTAGACTTTTGGACCCTTGTATAAATGGCAATGGTTTGTTTAACAAGTTCATTCTATATCACATTGGGTTTTGAACTCTGCATTTATCAATGAGCACAATGATTTTCTTAATAAAGCATGGAGGACTACTAGTTTTAGCTTGAATAAAGTCCTAAAGGGGTGTCGCAAATAAAAAAATGATAAACAAACAAAAAAGCAAAATTGCATGTTGAGTTAATTATTTTTGTTGAATAATCATCAAACTCATGATGTTTTAAAATAATTTTCAAAAAAATGATGAAAATTTCAAAAAAAGAAATGAAAAAAAAAATAATGGTGGGGAATGTCATGCACTTTCTTTGGTCCAATGCCTTGATAAAAGATGACAAACCGACATTTTTGTTTGAAGTATTCATAAGCATAATGCTTGAAATCCTTCAGCCTATCAATCCTTCTATAAAATAAATGGATTTGCTCCAATAAAAATCATCATCGCCCAGCGTAAAGTGACCTCATTATGAAGCAACTCTAATGGGTTTATCTTGTCTGTGAAAAAAAATTAGAAAGAAAATTTCGCTAGACTAGAAACCCACAAGGGCGATCTAAGAAAAAAGCAGGACAAAAGAATAAAGAAAATAAATAATATAAAGGCAATTCATGTTGAAAGTCATCAAATTTTGTTGTAAGATCAATCTTTGCAAAAATAAGACAGTCATGATTTAAAATGAGGCATGACCATGATTATTTATCCAAAAAATATAAAAAAATATCCCTTGCCACCCTCCTTGAGGAAAAAAACATTTTTTTTATCAAATTACCCCGAACAAGGATTTGTCTACATTAAAAGTCAATTCATTATTACATCGAGTGCATTTAATAGTTGACATTCAACAAAAAAAGGGGAAGAGAAAAAAACAAAAGAAAAAAAAAAGGAAATTATCATTCAAGAAATAGGCTAAATCGAAAAAGAAGGAAAGAAAATGTTCAAAAAATAAAACCTTGATTGTAAATGCTGCATAACTTGGGTTGACAATCCTTATTTCAAATAACATGCAAATATTGTTTTAAGCCTTAATACTCTTTTCTTTCATAGCCATTAACCCATAGCCACATTACAAGCCAAATAAAAATTTACGCTGATTAAGGATTGGTTGTTTGGTTTTTGCAACGCTTGATCCTATGATAAGATTTCTTGACTAACGACATAACTACTAAAAAAGAAAAAAAAACATACAATAAAAAAGAAAAATGAGACAAAATTCTTGAATTATCTTAAATAGTCGATTAGCCAGGTGAAGGGGCAATGTTGTCGCTTTCATCGTGTCACTGCCAAAATGGGGGGCAATTCTACTTATCGCACCATCCTTCAAGGGGAATCTTCTTCATTTCTATCACCATCGAAATGTGGGGCAATCCTGTCTACTCAACCACCTTAGGGCAATTATTCTTGTCTCTAGGTGCAATCGTTCCCATTTTTTTCCTTCACCATCAAAATTAGGGTAATCATTCCCATCTTTTCCATACCACTGCTATAAAAGGGGCAACCCTTGCTTTTCCATAAACCTTTGTCATTCGGCTTCCCCACAACTCGAAATTAGGGCAACATTGTCTGCTTCTGTAACTCCACCTTATGCATTTTTCCTGTTCGAGAAATGTCCAAAGGGAACCTTACTACATAACCTTTCTACATCTATAACTTCCCTCAAGCCTGCCAAGTTAGATCAACAAGCCATACCTCCAAGCACCTAGTCAAGCAGACATGTGCTTCAATAATGTGTCAAAAGAAAATGTCAATTCTGCCATACTTTAGTCATTGCATTGGGCTTCAGGATTTGCAACATCCCCCCTCTTGCGTTTTTTAAAATAAATAAAATGACAAGCCTGCATAAATTTGATGATTATAAAGGGAACAATTGATTCAAAATGATTGCGTTCAATAAAAGAAAAAAATGAAGAAAATTTGAAAATAGAAGTGTATGAAAAAAAAGGAAAAAGAAAACAAATAAACAAAGTGTTAAATCTTGCCTATCAATAACATGCATTTACACATCCTTGCTTCTCATGCATGCAACCATACATCACATTGGCATTTATATCAATCGCATGCATCCATGCATCCTTGCCTCTTAGTTTTGGAATCTGCATCAATAACATGCATGCATCCATCAATCCATACAATCACATTGACATTAACATCAACTGCATGCATCCACACATCCTTATCTACATAAACCACATGCATCCATACATCTACATTGGTATTTACATCATCCATGCGTTCATACATACATTGGCTCTGATCCATGCATTCTCACATTGTGCATTGGCACCTCATGCATCCATACATTCAAATCAGCACATGCATCTTCACATTCCCACTTGCTTGACATATATGTGCATCCACATCTCTCATACCAACATTTACATTTAAACCCAATATCTGCTTGACATATGCATCAAAGACCAATCCAACTGGCACCCACATTAAGTCCAGTCTACCTGGCACCTGCATTAAGCCCAGTACCTGCCTGGCACCTGCATTAAGCCCAGTACCTGCTTGGCACCTGCATTAAGTCCAATCTACGTGGCCTGTATTAAGTCTAGTCTACCTGACATCTGCATTAAAAAGTCAAGTTTTCCCTGACAACATCAAACATCCATTTCAATAGTTCGGATTGAAGGTCTATCCATCCACGGATGACCTATACATATTTTTTTCTCTCTGTTAGATATTGTTTAGATATTATTTGATATTGTTAAGATATTGTTAGATATTGGTAACCACAATATCAAACAATATCTTCTGTTTATTTTGTTACTTTCAGTTACTCTTTTAGTTGTATCTCTCTACTATAAATAGACCACCCTATGTGTGATTTATACACAAGGGAAATTAATTCCAAACCCTATTTTCTCTATATTCAACATGGTATCTAGAGCTTAAGGTTATCTTGAATTTTTTTTTCCGCCTTTTGTCCACTATTGGAGCCGCCCCACTGCTGCTAGAGCCGCCCCACCGCTGCTGGTAAACTGATCCTCCACATCAGAAAAGAATTATCTTTGTCATTGAATTTTATTTGGTAGTGTGAAAGTGCATGTTTAGGAAAGTTCTGGCAAGGAAAGACTTGGTATTTAAGTGTGTCTATTAGTGACCCACCTCTCTTTCCTGGGAACTTACCTGGTGTACTAGTTCACGTTACTGTCACCGCTGCCGCTGGAGCAGTCACTGGGTCCGCCGCTGTCGGAGAATTCGGCGGAGTTTCATTTTTTTTACCGGTGACATATGATTTTGCTTGTCTCGGTTAGGTGACCACCATGCCATTGAGATCACCACTATCGGAGTTGGTCGTCCCATTGTCTCCTGCACCGTTTAGTCTTGGTGAACTTATTTTTAGTATTCTCATTTTGGATTTGTGTTTCGTGGGTTAATTGGATTACTTTGGATTGTTTTAGGGTTTGTTCTCCCGCTCTTCATGACTTCTTCCACTATTTCCAATTTTGTTAACGATTCTTTTGTGTTGACATCCCATCGTGATGACTGGGCTCGCCCTCGCAAACAAGAAAAAGGGCGTCCTAAGTGTGAACATTGTGGCAAGCTAGGTCACAAGATTAACAAGTGTTATACATTACATGGTCGTCCTCCTCAGTCAGCTGTAGTTGTTCAGACAAATCTTTCCCCACCTTTATCTGCAGGGGATCTTCCTTCTTCTGTTGCATCCGACATGTCTGCTATGTTCAACAAATTTCTCAAATGGTATAAGGATCAACAGTCTTCTAGTTCCACTATATCTGTCACACATACAAATACATATTTTGCTGGTCTGACCCAATCATTTTCTCCTGGTCCTTGGGTTTTTGATTCAGGAGCCACTGATCATATTACTGGTAACAAATCTTTGTTCTCCTCTTTATCCTCTCCTAATCATTTACCTTCTGTTACACTGGCTGATGGCTATAGAGTATCATCTCATGGTGTTGGAACAGTTAAACTTTTTCCTTCTTTAACCATTGATAATGTTCTTTATGTCCCTGGGTCTCCTTTTAACCTGTTGTCCATTAGTCGTCTAACTCGTTCTCTTGATTGTGTTGTTACTTTTACCAACAATTCTGTGTGTTTACAGGACCGAAGTTCGAAACAGGTGATTGGCACAAGATGTGAGTCTCATGGTCTTTATTATCTCCGTCCCTCTACACATGTTAGTACAGTTATGGAGTCTCCCTCTCTTCTTCATGCTCAGTTAGGTCATCCAAGTCTTGCCAAGTTACAGAAACTTGTCCCTGCCTTGTCCAACTTATCTAGTTTGGCGTGTGAGTCATGTCAATTAGGCAAGCATAGTCGTACTTCCTTTCCTCGTAGTTTCACACGTGGTGCTTCGTCCCCTTTTGCCGTGGTTCACTCTGACATTTGGGGACCTAGCCGCGTTAAGTCTACTTTAGGTTTTCAATACTTTGTTACTTTCATTGATGATTATTCCAGATGCACTTGGTTATTTTTTATGAAAAATCGTTCTGAATTATTTCATATCTTTCAAACTTTTTTTAATGAAATTCAAACTCAGTTTGGTGTTTCTATTAGAGTTTTGCGTAGTGATAATGACCGTGAATATCTTTCTCATTCTTTTAAACAATTCATGGCTTCTCACGGTATTTTGCATCAAACTTCTTGTGCTTATACACCTCAACAAAATGGTGTAGCTGAACGTAAAAATAGACATCTTATTGAAACAACTCACACACTTTTAATTCATGGAGATGTTCCTCAACATTTTTGGGGTGATGCTCTTCTTACTGCATGTTATCTCATTAATCGCATGCCTTCTTCGGTTTTAGATAATAAAATACCTCATTCCATTTTATTCCCTCATGAACCACTTCATCCTTTACCTCTAAAAGTTTTCGGGTTTACATGTTTTGTTCATAATTTCAGTTCTGGTCTGGACAAACTTTCTCCTAGATCACATAAATGTGTTTTCTTAGGGTTTACAAGATCACAAAAAGGATACAAATGTTTTTCTCCTTCTCTTAACCGTTATTTTGTGTCAAAAGATGTCAACTTTGATGAGTTGTCTCTTTATTTTAAAAGTCAAACTTCACCTCTGACTCCATCCAATCTTGTCAACACTCCTAATACATTTAATGTTCCTGTTGTTTGTGACCCTCTAACTGTGTCTTCTTCACCATTAGTTCCTGCTCTGCAGTCAGCTTCTTCTTCACTGCCTCTTCAGATTTATAGTTCTCGAAACCAATCACAACCACCACCATGTGACTCTACTCAAGTGTCAACTACTCTGTCTCCTCCGGATCTGACACATGAGTCTGACCTTCCCATTGCCCTCCGAAAAGGTATTCGTTCTACACGTAATCCCTCTCCCCATTATATTGCTTTGAGTTATCATCGACTGTCATTACCTTTTTATACATGTCTTTCCTCTATTTCTTCTGTGACCATTCCAAAAATTGTCCGTGAAGCTTTAGCCCATCCTGGTTGGCGACAGGCCATGTTAGATGAACTAAGTGCTCTTCATAATAGTGGAACTTGGGAATTGGTCCCGTTATCGTCTGGGAAATTTGTTGTTGGTTGCAGGTGGGTGTTTGCTATCAAAGTTGGACCTGATGGTACTATTGATCGCCTCAAAGCTCGTCTTGTGGCCAAAGGTTAAACTCAAATTTTTGGGTTGGATTATGGAGATATCTTTTCCCCTGTGGCAAAGATGGCTTCTGTTCGTTTATTTATCGCCATGGCTGCTCTTCAACAATTGCCTCTTTATCAACTGGATGTTAAAAATGCTTTCCTCAATGGTGATTTGCAAGAAGAAATATATATGGAGCAACCTCCTGGGTTTGTTGCTCAGGGGGAGTCTTCTGGGATGGTATGTCGTCTTCGCAAATCCCTATATGGCCTAAAACAGTCTCCTAGGGCTTGGTTTGGAAAGTTTAGCAAGGTTGTTCAACAATTTGGTATGACTCGGTGTGAATCGGATCATTCTGTCTTTTATCGACACTCGAGTGCTTGGATGTGTTTACTTGATAGTATATGTTGATGACATTGTTCTTACAGGTAGTGACAACCATGGCATCTCTCAGTTGAAACAACATCTCTGTCACCATTTTCGGACCAAAGATCTTGGCAAACTTAGATATTTCTTGGGTATTGAGGTGGCACGGTCCAATGATGGTATTGTTATATCTTAGAGGAAGTATGCCATAGATATTTTGGAGGAAACTGGGTTGATGAGTTCAAAGTCTCGTTGATACACCCATGGATCCCAATACTAAACTTCTACCAAATCGGGGGAGCCTATATCGATCCTGAGCGAGTATAGAAGATTGGTTGGAAAATTGAATTATCTTACAATTACTCGTCCCGACATTTCCTTTGCAGTCAGTGTGGTAAGTCAATTTCTTAATTCACCATGTGAAGATCATTGGAATGCAGTCATTCGTATCTTGAAGTATATTAAAGGATCTCCTGGAAAAGGATTGTTATATGGTTCTAATAACCATACAAGAGTTTTTTGCTACTCAGATGCTGATTGGGCAGGATCTCCTTCGGATAGAAGATCTACATCTGGATATTGTGTCTCCATTGGTGGTAACTTGATCTCATGGAAAAGTAAGAAACAAAGTGTTGTGGCAAGATCCAGTGCAGAAGCAGAATATAGAGCTATGGCCTCAGCTTCCTGTGAACTTGTTTGGCTCAAGCAATTGCTTAGAGAGTTACAATTTGGAGATGTCACTCAAATGACACTTGTGTGTGACAATCAGGTTGCTCTTCATATTAGTTCTAATCTTGTATTTCATGAGAGGACCAAACACATTGAGATTGACTGTCATTTTATTCGAGAAAAGATTATGTCTGGAGATATCAAGACTGAGTTTGTTAACTCAAGTGATCAGTTAGCAGATATTTTTACTAAATCTTTATGGGGTCCTAGAATTGATTATATTTGTAACAAGCTTGGCACATACGATTTGTATGCTCCAGAGGGGGAGTGTTAGATATTGTTTAGATATTGTTTGATATTGTTAAGATATTGTTAGATATTGGTAACCACAATATCAAACAATATCTTCTGTTTATTCTGTTACTTTCAGTTACTCTTTTAGTTGTATCTCTCTACTATAAATAGACCACCCTATGTGTGATTTATACACAAGGGAAATTAATTCCAAACCCTATTTTCTCTATATTCAACACTCTCAAATAGTTTGGATTGAAGGTTTGTCCATCCACGAATAATCTATACATTCATTTCAATAGTTTGGATTGAAGGTTTATATATCCACGAACGACCTATACATCATTTTTCAAATGGTTTGGATTGAAGGTTTGTCCATCCACGGACGACCTATACATTCATTTTAGTAGTTCGGATTGAAGGTTTATCCTTCCATGAACGAAGTATACATTTATTTCAATAGTTTGGATTGAAGGTCTATCCATCCATGGACGATCTATGCAACCATTTCAATAGTTTGGATTGAAGGTTTATACATCCATGAACGACCTATACATCCTTTTTCAAATAGTTTGAATTGAAGGTTTGTTCATCCATAGACGACCTATACATCCTTTTTCAAATAATTCGAATTGAAGGTTTGTTCATCAATGGATGACCTATAGATCCTTTTTCAAATGGTTCAGATCGAAGGTTTGTCCATCCACGAATGACCTATACATCCGTGTCAATAGTTCACATTGACGATCAATCCCTACCACGGGCGATCTATGTATTCTTTTCCAAATAGTTCAGATTAACGATTAATCCTTACCACGGACGATCTATATATCCATTTTCAAGCATTTCAGATTAACGATCAGTCCCTACCACGGGAGATCTATATATCCTTTTTTGAATTTACTTTTCGATTTGATAGTCAATCCCTTCCAAGGGTGACCACCATCTTTTTTTATCTTTCGAATTGATGGTCAATCCCTTCCATGGGCGACCTAAACATCCTTTTACAATTTACCTTTCAGATTGACGGTTAGTCCCTTCCACGGATGATCTATATATCCTTTTCCAATTTTGTTTTTTGGATTGATAATTAGTCAATTTCACGACAATCTATACATCGCTTTCCAATTTTACATTTTAGATTGACGGTCAGTCCCTTCCACAGGCGATCTACATATCCTTTTAAATTTCTTATTATATTTCATATTGATAGTTTGTCTTATCCACGAGCAGCCTATACATTCTCTCTTTTTCATACCTTAACATAAGGTTTCCCCCATTTTTTTTTCTGATTTTAGAAACCCGAACGAAATCGTTACTTCTATCTTTACTTATCTTTTACAATGATAATACAAAAATTCTAAATTTTCTTACCATCTAGTAAAAGCTAAATAAAGAGGGATACTATCAGTACCCAATTTCATTCGGGTAGCTAAAAAAATTTAGAAAAATAAATAACAAAGTTTAATTTAAAAATTTTAAAAAAGGAAAAAAAAGAGGAAAAGAAAATTAAAATTAAAATTAACAAATTATTTTATTAGTGTTTCCCCTTTTAAAATAAATAAAGAAAAAGAAGCAAAACATTAAAAACAAAAAGTAAAATAAAAATATTTGAAGAAAGGAGAGAGAAAGAAAATTAAAATTAAAAATAATTTATTAATTTTTATAAAAAAAAGGTAATAATTTTTTTATTATTTTATTATATAAAATATATATATGGGAAAGAGAGTAGATTTTGACCCAATCCATTTTGTGATGTGCTGACTTGTTTCTTAACCTAAATTTTGGAGTTAAACGAGGGCATGAAACCACTTTATGAGTAGATGAGCATTTTTTTTTCCCAAATCCACTTGCCTTAGTCTCCTCCATTCATCTCAGGCGAGTCTACATTCTCCCATCACTCAAACTCGTGTCTCCTTCTCAGAGCGCTAACCTTCACTCACGTAGAACAACTACTCACCCCATCACATTCATTCTCCCTGCACACACGCACCCATTCTCCTTTTCATCCTCCCAATCACTTTTCACCACCACTCACCAACCTTCCTCACGACCAGCACCTCAAAACTGCTTGCCTCACTTCATTAGCGACCCACGCTCACCAACCCGCTACCACCCGTAAGCCTCCCTCACCTCCAGCTCCAGCCACCACTCTTCTCCCCCATCCTCAACCTCTTCCAAATCACCAGCTGCCATCATAGCCCAGTCGTGACCCTCACTCACCCACTCTCCATTATCCTCATCCACTTGCATTTCCTAGTCGGTGCACCTTAACCCCTATCACCTCTACTCTTCAATCACCAGCCAAACCCAGAACCCAAGATTGTGAGCTCAGCTCCCCCTTCAACTGTGAACCCTTCACCGCGCACCGCGCCTCCGACCACAACTACACACCATTCGCTGCCCCTGTTGCTATCCTCACAGTTAGTAGTTGCGAGATTGCCTCTCACCCGTACCCCGTGCGGAACCCTTATCTTTGCGGTCTCCATTGCGAACCTCAGTAGCAGTATAACAACCATAAGACTAAGAGGCCATCCCTCAAAAACTAGCTCAAGAAATTAGAGAACCTCCTATTTTATAATGTCTCCCTGGTAAGGAGACCTCCTCAATGTGGGACTTGTTACAATACCACCCCGTTTGAAAGTCAGCGTCCTCGATGGACGCACTTCACGACACTTCACTCACTAGCATTTTACTCGGTCTTCTTACCGGTCAAAACCCTCCCGTGGTCAGAACCCTCAGGCGGTCAGAACCCTCCATGGGTAGCCTTTCTCGAGTTGACTGACTCTTAATGAAAGCACCAATGTAACCATCATAAGGCTAAGAAGAGAATCATCCCTCAAAAACTAGCTCAAGAGGTTAGAGAACCTCCTACCTTATAAAGTCTCCATGATAAGGAGACCTCCCCAATGAGACTTATTACACACGACTTCCACCACCATCTTCACCGTGCACCACCATTGTGAGGTCGGTGTGCACCGCATCTAGCCATGGCCACGCCTCCCAGCCTTTGTCGCGAACCCTAGTTGCAGTCGCGACCTCAAATGTTTTTAGCACGGAACTGAAGAAAAAATATCTTGCTAATATACTATTTAAAAAAATTTACGTACATAACATAATTCGACTCGTGAATTTTGACCTTAAAATATAAAAATTAAATATAAATATATATATATATATATATATATATATATATATATATTTTAAAACTTTTATTTATATAATTATATGAAATAAATATAAATATATTTTTTATATAACATAAAAATATATTTATATTATTGATATATTTTTATAAATATAATAAATACAAATATATTTAATATATATATATAATATCTAAATATATATATATATATATATTTATATTAATATAATAAAATTTAATAAATACATATTTATATATTTCTACCTTTTTATATAAATAAATTATATATATTATTTAAATATATTTTTAATATAAAATCATTTTAGTAAGTAAAAATAATTTTTTTATAGAAATATATAAATATTTTTATTATATTTTAATATATTTATATATATTTTTATAAATATAGTAAATACATATTTATATTTTGTTATATACATTATAACTTTATTAAATAATATATATATATATATTATAAATTTATTAAATATAATATATAATAAATATAAATATATACTTTTATATAAAATATATATTGTATAATTATATGTTTAATATATTTATATATACTTTATATATATATATATATATATATATATATTAATATAATATTTAAGTATTTATTTAATAAAAAAGATTTTTAGTAAATAAATAATATATATATATATTATAAGTTTATTAAATATAATATATAATAAATATAAATATATACTTTTATATATAATATATATTGTATAATTATATGTTTAATATAATATATAATAAATATAAATATATACTTTTATATATAATATATATTGTATAATTATATGTTTAATATATTTATATATACTTTTATAAATATATATATATATATATATATTAATATAATATTTAATTATTTATTTAATAAAAAAGATTTTTAGTAAATAAATATATATATTTATATATTTATATAGTTTAAACATTTATTTATATAATTATATCAGAAAAACATATTTATATAATTATATGTTTAATATATTTTTATAAATATAGTAAATACATATATAAATTAAAGGAAAAAAATCGAATAAAAACTAGATTTGAATAATTAATTTTAAAAAAATACATAACGCAATGAACATAAGTCATAAAAAAAAAAAAATACATAAGTCAATCATAGGAATTACTCCAAAGTTTTAACATTTTACAACAAACTTAAATACGTTTGATCCTGTAGAGGGTGAAGAGGATCTTTTATTCCCTCACTTTATTTTATGAAAATCTCAAAGTTGGCTGGCTCAAGCTTCATCATTTTGAAGACCAATTCCAAAGTCACATGTTGAGAAAATTGCAGATGTCAATGTATCATCTCTTCAACATGTAGGTCCGTTGTTAGCTCCACCAACTCTTGAACATAAACATTATGTAACGAAGGTTTCAAGTAGACCCTAGTGATTGACCTCCAGTCTGCAAAACTTGCCTCATATTGGATCCATTTCTTCAAATGAAAAAGTGAAACTCCCTTGAAACAGATGGTGCATACACTATGATCTCCCTCACAACTAACACCAACATTAAATGAATTGTAAACAATAATTTTTTCAATGAACACCATTATGTTGGATGAAACTCTATTGAAATTGAAACTCTCTTCAGTCTCTCAATAAACTTGTTAGTGACAAATGTTGAATGCTCCATGCAATTTATAGGCAACGAGCTTGTTATGCTCCACGCCTATGAGACATAAGCTCCACAATTAGTGTGTGGTCAAACTTGGTCATTGACTGACTCATGTGCAGTGTGTTATCTTGTCATTGATGCATGAGAAAAGCAAAGTTCATGCCAGTGCTGCTCCACGAATATGAGACGTAAGTTCCTCGAACAATGTGTGGTCAGACTGGCTCTTTGATTGACTCATGTGCAGTGTGTTGTCTTGTCATCGGTGCATGAGAAAAGCAAAGGTCATGTTCATTATGCTCCACGCGTTTGTGACATAAGCTCCTCGATCAGTGTGTGGTCAAACTGGGTCATTGACTGACTCATGTGCAGTGTGTTTTCTTATCATCGGTGCATGAGAAAAGCAAAGTTCATGTTCGTTCTACTCCATGCATATGCGACGTAAGCTCCTCAATCAATGTGTGGTCAGACTGGGTCATTAACTGACTCATGTATAATGTGTTGTCTTGTCATCGGTGCATGAGAAAAGCAAAGTTCATGCCCGTTCTACTCCATGCGTATGCGACGTAAGCTCCTCGATCAATGTGTGGTCAGACTGGGTCATTGACTGACTCATGTGAACTGTGTTATCTTGTCATCAATGCATGAGAAAATTAAAATTCATGCCAGTCCTGCTCCACGACTATGAGACGTAAGCTCCTCGATCAGTGTGCGGTCAGATTGGGTCATTGACTGACTCATGTGCATTGTGTTATCTTGTCATCAGTGCATGAGAAAATCAAAGTTCATGTTAGTCCTACTCCATGACTATGAGACGTAAGCTCCTCGATCAGTGTGCAGTTAGACTAGCTCCTTGACTAACTCATGTGCAATGTGTTGTATTATCATCGGTGCATGAGAAAAGCAAAGTTCATGTCCGTTCTGCTCCATACCTATGCGACGTAAGCTCCTTGGTTAATATGTGGTTAGACTAGATCCTTAACTGACTCATGTGTAATGTGTTGTCTTGTCATTGGTGCAAGAGAAAAGCAGGGTCCATGTGAGCTCTACACCATGTGTGTGTCAGGTCACTCCTCGGTTAGTGTGTGCCACATCTTCATATCAGAGGACCTCAAACTTGGTCTCACTTGACATGTCATCAACAACTTATCAAGTCACTAAGTCTCACCTACCACTAACATGACTACCTAGCTCTTATGTCACTCACAAACACAACCCACAACACAAATATTTGATTTGAACAACAACTATTTAGGGCAATGGGAAGCTGATGTATAATCATACAACGAGCTTCTAATTGGTTCATCTACACAAATGTTTTTCCCTCCGTCACCAATGCAATCACAACACCATTACCTTCTTTTTTACCCGAAAATGAAACTTTAGGATTTCCTTCAGCATCGTTAGAACCTTTTAGTAATGATGAGAACGACATCCTCACACAACATGCATTTGAGGATGATGACAACTTATTGCAACTATTATTGCTCATATCAAGTCCTCAGTTGGATACACTATGACAACAGAAAGGCTTGGTTATTAAAGCAACAAGCAATTGAAAATATCTACGGCAGTTGCGAAGAATCATTCAACAAATTGCTTAGCCTATTACAAGTCATGTCACAATTTCTTCTTGGTTTCTACTACTGATTGACCACACAACAACTATCTTCTACCGAGGACAAGATATACTTTAAAAGACTATTCTAGACCTTTTAACAATGTATTGATGACTTTCGGTATTGTAAACCACTAGTCCAAGTGGATGAGACATTTCTATATGGCAAATATAGGGGCACCCTTGTAGACCCCAAATTTTGTTCGGCCTCTCAATAAAGATCAGAAGACTTCATTCCGAATATAGGTAAAGCTCTGTTGAACACCTAGCGGCATCAACCGACTTCCGTTGGAGGAAAAGAGAACTTTTCTGAGAAAATAAAAAGTTAAAATTGGAGAAGAAACTTGGGATGACCATCCCAAATGTCAGATGGTCGTCCCGAGTAACACTTTTGCCTCCAGACGTGCGTCTGGGATCTGAGACGCACGTCTCAAACTTCCATGCACCTTGGGACGACCGTCCCAAATCCCAGACGGTTGTCCCAAGCCATTTTGCACATTGGGACAGTCGTCCCAAATGTCCAGATGGTCGTCCCACCTGATAGGAGTTGGGACGACCGTCCCACCTGTCCAGAGGGGGCCATTTGCAGCTCTGGACACACCTCACTTCTCTCTACTCTTCTATTTCTCGAATGATCTTTCCGATTTCCTATAAGGTAACAATCGGTTAAGGAAATCTCTTCTGAGATATCCGACATTCGATAGTTTTAAAATTCTTCTTGTATTCGGGAGAAGAGAGTTCTTGTAGTGCAGGAGGATAGCCAAAAAGCATCCTCAGAGTTGAAGATTTTATATAAAGCTTGCTTTGGAGGTTCTTTTCACTACTCTTCTCTTTTATTGCTTTATTTATTGCTTTCTTATGTGCAGTAGAAATAGGATCATGTAGAGTAGTCATATTAATATCACATAATAAAATAGGGTAATGGCGTAATCTCTTATAATCTTTATTTTATGAATTAATCTGTCATAGGGAACCTGAGAGGGGCGTCGTGGGGGTGCTAATACCTTCCCCACGCGTAACTAACTCCCTTACCTGACTCTGATTATAATGACCAAGTTTGGTTTTTCTTAAAATCAATGTCTTTTTATCCTTTTCCAATGTTTATGGTAAAAACATTGGTGGCGACTCCAAAGAACCCTTTTTTTGCAAAAACCTCATTTTTCTTAAAGATTAGTTTAGTTGTTGAGCATCTTGAAAGCGATGATCATATTTTTTACAAAAACGTGAGTCTAAACTATCTTATCGCGACTGCTCGCATAAACGTTCGTAACGTCCTAAGGCATCGAAACGGACGGCAGCGACAGATGGCGACTCCACTAGGGAAGCTAGAGAGTTGATCCTATTTAGTGACGGATAAATTCAAACAAAGTAAAGATTTGAAATTACGCCTTTACCCTTCCTTGTATTTATAACATGTTTTATTGTATGGCTTTGATAACTGTTGTATGATTATTTTATGCAATTGTTTAAAATACAAATTGTATACAAAAACCCTTGCACACAACGGTCCCTCTATACCCGGGGGCAAGAGTGATTAACCATAGGGAGTGGGTGACAGATACGACCGGTTTTTTTGGCACACGGGGCTACAATCGTTGTCGGAAAACCACCAACTTAAGGTGATAACTCTCTTCTTTTGGTCCAAGGACATCGACACGGAGTTCCATGCATGGTTCGAAGGCTGAGAGATTGAGAGGTCCCTATAATGGGAGCACCTTGGGGACCTTTGACCTCGGTGAGAACAGTTTAGAACCACCTTAACCATGCACTTTTTTGCAAGAAAACCCTACCTTGTGATTAAACGTCGTCCTGTTTGTGGGTGAATGAATTGTGTGTGCATTCGTTTGTTGCATTTGCATAGATAATCATACAACAATTAAAATAAAACAACAAAAGTAAAAATTCTTAAAACCATAAAAATAAAGGAAATAAGAATAAACCAACTTTATCTCGGACAATCTTCATTTAAGCTAGCTTGATTTCAAGTTCTTTGTAAGATAAGTAGCCACGTTGACCAACAGAAGAGATAAAGAGTTGTAAAAATAATCTTAAAACAATTCTTACAAAAATAATTTTTACAGGAGTTGGGACGGTCGTCCCAACGTCCTAACAGCAAAAAACTATAAATAGAGGGCCCCATTTGCAGCTCTGGACACACCTCACTTGTCTCTACTCTTCTATTTCTCGAATGATCTTTCCGATTGTCTATAAGGTAACAATCGGTTAAGGAAGTCTCTTTTGAGATATCCGACATTCGATAGTTTTAAAATTCTTCTTGTATTCGGGAGAGGAGATTCCTTGTAGTGCGGGAGGATAGCCAAAAAGCATCCTCAGAGTTGAAGATTTTATATAAAAGCTTGCTTCAGAGGTTCTTTTCACTACTCTTCTCTTTTATTTATTGCTTTCTTATGTGTAGTAGAAATAGGATCACGTAGAGTAGTCATATTAATATCGCATAATAAAATAGGGTAATGGCGTAATCTCTTATAATCTTTATTTTATGAATTAATCTGTCATAGGGAACCTGAGAGGGGCGTCGTGGGGGTGCTAATACCTTCCCCACACGTAACTAACTCCTTTACCTGACTCTGGTTATAATGGTCAAGTTTGATTTTTCTTAAAATCAATGCCTTTTTATCTTTTTCCAATGTTAATGCCTTTACCTGACTTCTGGTTATATATTTATTAAATTTTATTATATTTATAAAAATATAAATAAATATATATTTATTGAATTTTATTATATTTATAAAAATATAAATAAATATTTAAATATTATATATATATATATATATTAAATATATTTGTATTTACTATATTATAAAAATATATTAATAATATAATTATATAAATATATGTTTATGTTATATAAAAAAATATTTATATTTATTTCATATAATTATATAAATAAAATTAATATATATATATATATATAATATTTATATATTTATTATATATATATTATATTTAATTTTTATATTTAATAAATATTATTATATTTTAAAAATTTATTAATTTTTAAGGTCAGAATTCGTCATTACCCAAGCCAAATTCCAACCATATAGTGAAATGTATGCTATGTACATAAATTTTGCAAATAGTGTGCTACCCATATATTTTTTTTGTTCAGTGCTTGATTGGAAAAATAATCTCGCGACCTCATCCTAACCCAGTCTCCACCAAGCATCCCTCACCTCGTGGCAAGCTTCCGTCCACTCTCTCCAATCCAACCCAACCACCTCGCCAAAATCGACGTGTCCTTGGCAGTGCTGAGTCCTTTGCTCAAAGTGGAAGTCATGAGCCAGTTTCCTTGTGGAGGTTGAACTTGAGGCCAGGGATCCATGTTTTGGGTCTCTTTTTGCTTGATTTGTTTTATGTTTCTAGCTTATTCTGATCTAGCATTGCACTTCTGATTGGGATTTGTCAAATGTTGGGTAGCGTGGTTGTGTTTAAGTCAAGGCGTGTGGTTCTAGTTTGGTTTTGTTTTGTTTGTTTGATCGTGGGTTATGCTTAGATTTGGATATGTTGGCTAATTCTGATGGGGTTTAGTATAAAGGGGGGTTGTTGAGTTTTAGGTGACACTATTATTGTTAGTTGAGATGGTATTCTGACTTGTACCTGGTTGTTAAGACTGTGAGTCTTGCGATGGTGTTCGTATTATGTTGTTATGCTGCCAAATTTTCGTTCAAAGCTTAATTTTGATGTGCATATGACTTTTTTAATCTCTTAATATGTTGTGTTTGGTTTAAGGTTTTCATTATTGTGCATCCTAACTTTGATGATTATACTGGATGGTGTTGGTTATGTTATCTAAACTGGGTTGTACTATTTGTAATCTTAGACTAGTTTGTGCTATTATCAGGCTATTTGGATTGTGTGGCTGATTAATCCAACTGTACCGTGAGGTATATTAGGCTATATTATGTTATTATTACGTGTGTGATGTACGTTTGAATGTTAGCAATTGCAGCTATCGATCTTTTTTGTTATTCGGTCTCGTGGTTATCGGTCCTACATCTCGATTTAGTGGTTGTTGGCCCTGTGCTTCAATTTAGGATATTTGGATGTCCGATCCTTTATGATTTCCTTTTCTTTTTCCATAATAAACTTTGAAGTACGGGTATGGTCATTTATATCGTAATGTCCTCTCCTTTAAAAATAAAATTTCAGGTACGGGTATGGTCATTTGTGTCGCCATGTCCTCTCCTTTAAAAACAATTTTTTAGGTACAAGTACGGTCATTCGTGTCATCATGTCCTCTCCTTTAAAAATAAATTTTCAGGTACAGATACAACAACTCGTGTCATCATGTCCTCTCCTTTTTCAAAATAAACTTGGAGGTACGGGTATGGCCTGTAGACCCCAAATCTTGCCCGGCCTCCAAATAAAGACCAGAAGACCTCCTATTTGAAGATGGACAAGCCTAACAAGCCATTAGGAGAGACTATTAGGCCCCATACTAGGATAGGAGGGAGTTTCTGTACCAAAAAATAAGTTTTCTCGCCTCGAAGGGACGAGACCGCCTTCTGGACAACCCAGACCGCCGTCTCGCCTCGCGTAGGAGGCGAGACCGCCGTCTCGCTTAACGAGACGGCGGTCTCGCCACCTACGAAAGACGAGACGGCGGTCTCGTTAACCCAGACGGCGGTCTCGTCATTTTGACAGGTCGAGACGGCGGTCTCGTTGGACGAGACGACGGTCTCGACCCTGTCAGACGAGACCGGCGGTCTCGTCATCTGACAGCGCGAAAACCTATAAATAGGGGCTCTCCCCCCCTCATTTCCACACACCACAGCTGCATAGCTCTCCCTTCTCTCTAAAAACTTCTCTCTAGAATCCCTCCGACGCATTTCCGGAGCTTCTGAGTGCTTTCAAGAGTGATTTTCGGCGTTCGAGAGGTTTTCCGACGTCTTGTAGAGTGAAGGGCTGCCATAAAGCACCCTATTTTTTTAGAGAATTAATATAAAAAGCGTGCTTCGGAGGTTCAAATTCTCTTCCTTCACCTTTACTATTTTTATCTTAAATTATGCAATAGATATTAGGGTCATGTAGTCATACTTTTAAATTCCGCAGAATAAAAAGGGCGAAAGTGTATTTTTCTAGTTTATCAATAAGTCGGCCTGTCATAGGGAACCCGAAAGGGGCGCCGTAAAGGGACTAACACTCCCTTTGCGCGTAACCAACTCCCTTACCCAACTCTGGTTCTAATGACCAAAGTTGGTTTTCGAAAACCAACGCCTTTTAAAACCCCTTTTCCGATGTTTCCGGTAAAAACATCGGTGGTGACTCCATAGAACCCAAAATGAATAAGTCCTTGGATTAGCCCGGTTATCGGACAACCCAAGGACACTTTTCGAAAACCTCGCCCCTAGGTTAGCCCGGTTATCGGACAACCTAAAGGCGTTGTAACCACCCATAAAAAACGTGAAACAAGAGAGTCGAAATAACCATCGCGTCGCTCCGACCGTTCCCCCCCTTTTTTGGGAGGCGGCGACAGATGGCGACTCCACTGGGGAAGTCTAGAGAGTTAATCCCATTTAGTGATGGGCCGGCTTAAACAATAAATAAACCAAGAAAATAACACTTTTGCCCTTAACTTGTATTTATAACATGTTTTATTGCTTGGCTTTAATAACTGTTGTTTGTTTATACTTGCAAATTGCTTGAAATATAAACTGCACACAATCCCTTGCACACAAAAGTTCCCCCTATACCCGGGGGCAAGTGAGATAACCATAGGGAGTGGGTGGCAGGTACGGTTCGCTGCAGTTAGGGCCTTGTGCCCACCAGTGTGATCGGAAACCACCACTCAAGGTGATAACCTTCCTCTTTTGGCAACAAGACCGACTCTGGCCTTAGTGCTGAGCATGGTTGGACGGCTGGAGAGTGGGGACCCTATAATGGGGGCACCTTGGGGGCCTTAGCCTGGTGAGAACAGTTAAAACCAACCCTTGCCAATGCACTTTTCTGCAGGAAAACCCTACCTCGTGATAAAAAAACGAAGTCTCGCCTGTTCGGGGATGGTCGAATTGTGTGTACATATGTTTGTTGCATTTGTATGTTGCATAGCATAAACAAATAACAGAACAAAAATCACAAAAAATATATTTTACAAATAAACACCCTTATCTCGGACAGTCTGCCATTTAGCTAGCCTGGTTTCAGGTTCTTTGTAAGCTAAGTAGCTACGCAGTTCCGACAGAAGAGATAAAAGGCTATAAAATAAATCCAAAATAAATAAAATAATAATGAACAAAATCAAAACATTTATAAAAATAATGTTGACAAAGTCGTATCATTCATATTGCATCATAAGTGGAAAAACCAAGAGCAAAAATAAGTGTGCATACGCATCATTTTAGTAAATCCCTCAAAAGTGGGTCTTAGAGACGTTTTTTGGGAAAATTACTGGGTCAAATCGCCTTTGGCATTTGCAGACTTGGTTCTTCACCTTTTCCTCTTCGTTTTGATATGTTGTGCGTCCAAATCGACATTCCAGGTCAAAAGTTATGCCACTTTGAACATCTCGTCGCTCTTTTGCACTAGTGCATGCACAAATACATTCATTATAGGGAGCACTAGATATCCTTAAGACAATGGCGAAAGAGGCCCCGAGCACATTTGTGACCTTCGCGACAAGGAAGGGACAAGTGTACTAAGGTGAGATGATGATTGCCATTATACTTGTCAAATCTGTGATGGGGAAGGAACCATTACACCAAGGTGGGTAGGATACCCCACAAAGCGTAAGCTTTAAGGAGGATACCTAAGCCATTGTCTTAAGGAATATCCATCTCATAAATCATTCAATAAAAACCTTTTTGCATTCTAAAAAGCGGCTGGTATTCTTCATGCCCTCATCCGCATACAAAAAAAACAACAACACAAAATCCCAAACACTATCATACATCATGTTAGAAAATAAAACATGATAATGTTTAGGAAAAAACAAACACTTGCATACATGCATCCACCAAGCTTCATCCTCATAACATGCATCTGATAATATACAGTTGAAGAAAGTGGACATTCCTCGATGTCATGAAAAGAGCATTAGGGCATTCGCATGCCATGCATGGGAAGTCAAAAATAAATAGAAATTCTAACATGCCTATGGGTTCATTTAGGCTTCTCCACTTCAAAAAAATGTACTTCGAAACATTGCATTGAGGAATGTACACTGTCTGGATGAAATAAATAAAATTGTTTGTTTTCATCATCTCTTCAAGTGTCTATTGTATTCATAAATTGCATTCATAAATTGCATTCATTATCACTTTAATAACAATAAGATAATAAAAAGAAAGGATTAGGCAATGTGTTTTCCACAAATCGGAATAAGATGGAGAGTGAGCCTAGTTATCTCCAACGGTTGATCCGCCTAAGAAGGATAACAAGCCTCAACCATTGGATATCCAAGTCAATAAGGAAGAAGGGGCAAAGATGCTGTTACATTTATTTATGTCTCGAACCAAATAAAGCTGTACCATTGAGATACACAGAAACATCGTCCATCAATGAAGATATCTCCAGTATAGCCAACATTCAGGGGCAGAATTAGAAGTGAAACAATCTACACCCCTAGGAGCTATAAGACAATGCTTCCAAGAATAAAGGAAAAATAATAAGACCGAAGAAAGACATAATCCAAAAAGGAAATTGAAGAGACTTTGGATTCACGACGCTGAGGCAATTCACGACGCTCCGCCAAAGAGACAAACTCAGGGTAGGCGACAAGCTAGTCATGGTTTGAGCTAGAGACGACATTCGGATCAGCAAATCGTCTGCCCTACCTTGAATGGATGCGGCTGAAGAGAACCTTTGAAATATCTTTTGCCAGTATGAAAAGACTTCCCCAACAATATGAAGGTGACCCACGTGATGAGAAAATATGGGTGTCGCCCAAACCAAGGGCTCATTAGAAACTCTCAAGGAATAAGGGAGCCACCAGATTTTAAACACAATCCTTTGAAGCATAACCCTACAAAGGATCAAGTTGCACGGAAAAAAGGGAAGTCTCCCCTCCACACCTTGAATAAGATTTTCCCATATAGAGGGGTTCAAGCGTCAAAAGCGACTTTAGTCATTAGGTGTTCTCCTTCTGATTCTTAGGGTTTGTAAATCCAATGACTATTAGAGATTACTCCTCGGGGCTAGCCCGACCCCCGAGCATTGTAGGGCACATATTTCCCTATTAATTACAAAAAATGTCATTCTTACTATCTGCTTCTCTTCTTGCTATTCATGTCTAGACCTCATTAATAACCATGTTTAAGTAAACGTTTTCAAAAATGCGTCAAGGTAATCAAAATGCGCCATTGACCAAAATAAAAGTCAAACCACTCATCACCATTGATTGACTAGAAACACAAAATAAGGTTTTACCTCGTCATAAATAAAGTCGTGTTTCGCCAATGTTGTGCAAAAAGAAAACAAAAATCAAAAGAAGCCCATAAAAGCTAAAGGCCAAAAAGAGAGGGCAAGATACCCGGTAGGAAACCCATAAAAGGGGGCTACGCAAAAGCTAGGGTAAACCCGCTAGGAATCCTGAACAACCATAACCTAGGCAAAAATTAGGGTTACAAAATAAAGTCTGCTAGGTTTCCAAAACAAGAAAAAAGAAACCTAGACAAAAGTTAGGACAAAACAAAACACAACATCCTAAGCTGAAAACCCTAAGGGCAGACTAGGGAAGTCAATCAGTCATAACAAGCGCCATAAAATAAGACGCCACTCCATGAACAAAACGTTTGTCTAAACTAGCCTAAACACTCTAACCAACCTTGGCTAGCCGTGCTTACAAAAACCATTTTTGTCAAAATAAGACAATTCTAAAACACAAGTCTTTGAATATCCTCTTCCTTCTTTTCTCTTGACCTTTACCACTACGACATTCTAGTAATTAGTAGGGAAATGTGGAGATAGTAATCAATAGGAGGATCGATATCCCCAAGGAAAGGGAAGGGCGCACTAACATGGCAAGTCGCTCCACAATTAACACAATCATTCTTCGGTCATGAAAAAATCGAGACGACAAAATTGGTACAGCCTATCCCTGTCGACGAAAGCACATAACGTCAGAAGCTCATCAGAAGTAAAAGCACATTGGTTAATCCTTTTGAAAAATTAATCGAAATAGTATTATAGGATGCATATCGCCAACATTGCATGCATATGATAGGCTCCTATCTCTCAAAAAAGAAGAGAAAAGAAAAAATGACAATAAAAAGAATAATGTCTGCTAGCAGATTCTTAGGCAAAAGATAGGGTAGCCCGCTAGATCGAAAACCCGCAAAGGGCGGTCTAGGCAAAAGTTAGGGCATTCATAAAAAAGGAAAAAGCCCGCTAAGATATCCTAGGCAAAGATTAAGGCAGTCCGCTAGACCGAAAACCCCAAAAGGGCGGTCTAGGCAAAAGATAGGGCTAAACCAAAAAATAAACAAAAGAGAAGGACCCTTCATCATAATCATAAAAAGTACAGCAGGAGAATGTCAGTCACTTTTCCAGATGCATCAACCAAAAAAGAATAGATTGCATTTAAAGCATCCACACACGAGTAGTCGCACAAAACGACTTTGTCAATGTCAAAAATAAAAAAAAATAAAAATCACTTCAAATAAATAACAAAAAAAAAAAGAAACATTCATGCATATAAGGAGACTAGCTCCATGATTGTGATTGAAAACAGGATCACTGAGACTAAGTCTCCAAATAATGCCCTCAAGAAAACGGAACAAGTCGTCAATCAAGCGGCTCATCGAAATAAGAGCTTCTGAAAATCAAGAGCTTCAGCTACCATCCTTCTGCTCAGAAAAGAAGGCACAAGAAAGTAATAAGTCTCCACACAGTGCTCTCCCTCAAGAAAGAAGAGCGAGTCGTCATCAGAAGCTTCCAGAAGTCAAAACTCTAATCATCACCCAATAAAAGAGGGCACAATCATCAGACATCATAAAAGAAAAGCCGACGGAAAGGCTTAGTTATCCCCAAGAGGATCCTTGCCTACTCCAGAGGCAAAACAAAAATACTCCTCACGGCTCAGCATTACCACCACATGAGTCATCGAGCACACTCACCCAAAGTCTCCTCCACACTCCCCAATGGAGAATAAAGGCTTCAAGAGCCCATCATCATCAACAGTCAAAAGAGTCCAAACCATCAAGGGCTCAACAAAAAAAGAAGAGAAAAGAAGAAAAAAGAAAACCCTTGCATCCCCAGCGGATGTCCAAAAAGGCAACAACAGAGCAGACCGAATAAAAATCCTTAAGTGGATCTCCAACAAAATTCAACAAAAAAAGGGGAATCAGAAATTCCCATCCCCCAATGGAATAAGAGCTTCACAAGTATAACTCGCATCAACATCAATCAAGGAGCCAAGACTCCATTCCTAGAAAAGAAAAATCAGATCCCCAGGAAGTCAACTAATTCCCTGGTGGATCACTAAAGAAATAAAACGTCATCTCTAGTGGACCTTCCCCAAAAAGAAAGGAAAAAGTCAGCGTAATAAAAAGAGACTAAAAAGTAAAAAGGCTTACGCATTATCCCCACAAAAGCCAGATTTCAAAATTGCGATAAAAAAGAGGTAGATCGCAGAAAAAAGGCGAAATCAAAACCATTGCAGCAGAATAAAGAGCTTCAAGGAAAATAGCTCTAACCTTCTACACCAATAAACAAAGGTACACCAGAAAAAGCCAACGGAAAGGCTTGATCATCCCCGGCGGAATAAAAGCATAGGCAAAGCCAGCTCAAAACAACATCATTCAACAAGGAGTCAAAAACTCCATTTCTCCCTAGAGGGCAAGACAAAATAGATCTCCGGGTAAACAATCAAATCCTCGGCGGATCATCAAAAAGAAAAACTATCCCCAGAAAGCCTCTGCCTACTCAGAGGCAAGCAAAGAGCCAATTTCCCCAGAAAGGGACATCAACCTGTTCGGAGGCAAGCAAGTATAAAGTCTTCACCACTAATGAAGCATCCGCCTACTCAGAGGCACAATAAACAAAAAAACAAAAAAAAACTCCAGAGGAATAAGAGCTTGAAGAAACCAGCTCTCATCAACACCAAACAAGGAGTCACAACTCCATTCCCCAAAAAGGCGACCAAAATTAGATCCCCAAGGAGTCAACCAACTCCCTAGTAGATCACCAAAAAAACTTACCCAGAGAGCCTACTGCAAAGGCAAAACTTCAAACGCATATCCTCAGAAAGCTACTTCCCTAACATGGATATCCCTAGTGGAACGCATAGGCAAAACCTTGCAAGAAAAAAAACATTAGCCTATCCAGAGGCAAAGAAAAAAGCAAAACCAAAAGTCTTCACCTCCAAACGGAACATCTGCCTACTCAGAGGCATTACCAAAAACTCAATGGATATCCGCCTACTCAAGAGGCATCACCAAGATCAACAAATCCCCAGAGGATTCCTGCCTACCTAAGAGGCACTTATCAAAAAATCCCCGACAACCAGCAAAGTCGGATGACCACCACAAAAGATCAAAAACAAAGGATCCCCGACAATCAACAAAGGCCGGATGAACACCAACAAAATCCCCGACGTGACCCGGATGACTATTCCAGAAATCCGAAAAGCAGTCAACTCAACACAAGAAGCACTCTCCAGAGAGGTGCGCCTGATCTGCGCTCGAGCCGGATCAGTAAGTCGCACTACCACCCTGATGGGGGGTTCATACCCATCCAGTCCCGCACAACGGACTGTACCACCCTGATGGGGGGGTTCATACCCATCCAGTCCCGCACAACGGACTGTACCACCCTGATGGGGGGATCATACCCATCCGGTCCCACACAATGGACTGCAACTACCAACCAGACGGGGGTTCATACTCGTCAGCCAAGGGATCAGCTACCGCGTCAAAGGAGCATCCCAAGGTTTCACCCGACGCATGATCAGAATCAGTAAGCCGCCACCATCGCCAAAGGATCAGCTACCGCAAAAAGGGGCGTCCAGAGGCACCAAACCAGACGAGGGTTCGTACTCGTCAACCAAAGGATCAGCTACCGCAAGATGGAGCATCCGGAGGTCAAACACCAGATGGGGGTGTAAAACTCATCAAGCCTTACAAAAGGGGGCTTACCGGGCGGGGGTTAGTACTCGTCAAACACCAGATGGGGGTGTAAACTCATCAAGCCTTACAAAAGGGGGCTTACTGGGCGGGGGTTCATACTCGCCAAACCAGATGGGGGTTCGTACCCATCAACCGAAGGATCGGCTCCGTCAGAAGGAGTTCCTGAGGTCTTACCACGTGTTCACCGAAGGGATCGGCTACGCCAGAAGTAGTATCTCAGAAGTGCACGAACACCAAAGTCTTCCCCAGAAGATCAACCGCAGCAGGACGGGACGTCTGAAGGGCAACCGGGCAAGAGGGTCAACTCCTTTACCTCCCAGTCGATCATCCCGGCACAGAAGGCCAGCAGTCGACTGGACGGGTAAAGGGGGGGCAGCTGTAGACCCCAAATCTTGCCCGACCTCCAAATAAAGACCAGAAGACCTCCTATTTGAAGATGGACAAGCCTAACAAGCCATTAGGAGAGACTATTAGGCCCCATACTAGGATAGGAGGGAGTTTCTGTACCAAAAAATAAGTTTTCTCGCCTCGAAGGGACGAGACCGCCTTCTGGACAACCCAGACCGCCATCTCGCCTCGCGTAGGAGGCGAGACCGCCGTCTCGCTTAACGAGACGGCGGTCTCGCCACCTACGAAAGACGAGACGGCGGTCTCGTTAACCCAGACGGCGGTCTCGTCATTTTGACAGGTCGAGACGGCGGTCTCGTTGGATGAGACGGCGGTCTCGACCCTGTCAGACGAGACCGGCGGTCTCGTCATCTGACAGCGCGAAAACCTATAAATAGGGGCTCTCCCCCCCTCATTTCCACACACCACAGCTGCATAGCTCTCCCTTCTCTCTAAAAACTTCTCTCTAGAATCCCTCCGACGCATTTCCGGAGCTTCTGAGTGCTTTCAAGAGTGATTTTCGGCGTTCGAGAGGTTTTCCGACGTCTTGTAGAGTGAAGGGCTGCCATAAAGCACCCTATTTTTTTAGAGAATTAATATAAAAAGCGTGCTTCGGAGGTTCAAATTCTCTTCCTTCACCTTTACTGTTTTTATCTTAAATTATGCAATAGATATTAGGGCCATGTAGTCATACTTTTAAATTTCGCAGAATAAAAAGGGCGAAAGTGTATTTTTCTAGTTTATCAATAAGTCGGCCTGTCATAGGGAACCCGAAAGGGGCGCCGTAAAGGGACTAACACTCCCTTTGCGCGTAACCAACTCCCTTACCCAACTCTGGTTCTAATGACCAAAGTTGGTTTTCGAAAACCAACGCCTTTTAAAACCCCTTTTCCGATGTTTCCGGTAAAAACATCGGTGGCGACTCCATAGAACCCAAAATGAATAAGTCCTTGGGTTAGCCCGGTTATCGGACAACCCAAGGACACTTTTCGAAAACCTCGCCCCTAGGTTAGCCCGGTTATCGGACAACCTAAAGGCGTTGTAACCACCCATAAAAAACGTGAAACAAGAGAGTCGAAATAACCATCGCGTCGCTCCGACCGTTCCCCCCCTTTTTTGGGAGGCGGCGACATGGCCACTTGCATCGTCATGTCTTTTCTTTTTAAATAAATTGAGGAATTGGTACAACCACTCGCGTCGTCATGTCCTCTCTTTTAAATATAAATTTTGAGGTTCAGGTATGACCACACGCGTCGTTGTGTCCTCACCTTTTTAAATAAGCTTTTGAAACACGGATATGGCCGCATGCGTCATCATGTGTCCACAACAATAGTAAAAATGATAAAAATATAAAATTTCTTAAAAAAAACCAAAAAATTATAAAAAATCTTTCAAAAACACAAATTTTCAAAACATTAATCAACACACCAACTTTTTCTACAAAGAATTATGTAACCCTTTCTCATTTTGAATGAGAATACGTAGGAATAAGGTCAATCCTTGTCGGACCCCAAAAAAGTAAAAAAAATATTTTTGTCCATTCTTTTCTTTTTCTCTTTTTCTTTCTTTGTTTTCTGATTTTGGGGGAAATAAATGTTTTTAAAATGACATTCAATTTTTCACATTCAACTAAGAGTAACTGTCGACAAACGTTATAGGGTGCTAATACATTCCCTACACATAATCGAATTTCGAACCCAAATTTGGATTTCGTAGACCTTGTCTTATCTTTATGGTTTTCTACAGTTTTCCTAAATAAACTATGGTGGTGACTCCAAAACTCGGATTTTTAAATCTTTAAATTTTGGTTCATCATGTTGTCATAATTTCGGTTGCGACAATGATAAAATACTATTATCTAGGTTCTGCAATAATAGAGAATTTAGGTAAGCATGGTCAAATATAATTAATGTAATTAATAAACAAAGACGATCATATAACATAATATCGCATAAGGATATTACCATTGTTCTTGGAAGCAGACCTATGCTCAATTTATTTCCACAATAACATTGTTGAAGATTGTAGTCTCTTTGTTTTCAAATACACAAATGATACTATATATAGAGGTAAGCGTGCACAGTGTGTATGCCCTACGAGTTCATCTTGATCGTTAATGTATGGAGATTTTGTTAGACAAATGACATCTAGAGGGAGTGAATAGATGCACAAATTAAAATAGATGCCAAATTAAAAATTTATTTTAAGATGTCCAATATTTATTAATTCAATTTTAATTATCAAATTGAACAAAGATAAAGCGGAAGCGATATAATCAGAGAGATAACATATCAACAAGATAGAGAAAGATAGAGATAAAAATAAGGGGTGTAATGAAAAAGAGATAAGGGAAAGAGAAGAACACACAGTGGTTTATACTGGTTCGGGTATAGTGTTGAATTATTGGCAAGCGTACCAAAATTATCAATCACAGTATAGTATTTCGATTAAATAAAAGTCGATCCCACGAGGAATGGTTTCAATGGAAATTCTCAATTATGCTTACTAAGTAGATTAAAATAGATTGGGTTTTGCAAATAAGAGTTGAATTGAAATTAAATGACAAAGAACTGTAAATTGTTGAGAAAATATCAATTAAATGTACTTAGGATTGGCTTCCTTCCTTATCCCTCTTTTGTAATGACTATGTCAATTAAGAACGTCAATTAACCTAACAATGTTGATGTCACCTACTCAAATCATCCATGTTGATTCCTCACACATGAAATTCATAAGAAAACCTAATAAATGTTGATTCCTCACACAATTAACAGATTTTCCAGCATTAGGGTTAGAGTGTTTAAGCAATTGATACATTCATTCATTCCATTCCTGACAATTAACGTAACAAATATTCTTACCGTGATCTAGGGTTCAAGATATATTTTCCAATCATACCTCAAACAATCAAGAATAAATCATTCCAAAGCATAAAGGATAAGAATAACAACATCAAAGCATAGATTAATATCTCAAAATATCACCATGATACAAAAGAGTTCAAAGGAAGTGCACCGAGTCCTAAGAGAATGAAGTTAGTCACTCATGTTGGCCATTATAATGCTCTAATTGATGAAGAAGTGAAGAATTGATGAAGATTGGACAAAACCCTAACAGTAGTCGTGCCTCCTCTCCTCCAAGACTGCTTGCTTTTCTTAAAACACAACTTATCTTTTTATAAGAGAATTTGGGTCGGGTCTCGCATCATTCATTCGCTTAAGCACTCTTCTTTCTTTCAATTTTACTCCAATTATGCTGACAATTATGTTCCTTACTCTTATATCAAGGTATTCTCGAATTCATCCTATATTGGGAGAAAAATATATTAGAATTAACATAAGTTAAGTGGTTTCATAACAATTCAAGGCATAATTATATCAATTTTTTACCACTTAACAACTCCCCCCAACCTAGAATCTTGCTTGTCCCAAGCAAAGTAGTTTTTCCAAAACAAAATCATCACCTATTATCTCTTTCTCTTCTAGAACCACAACATAAAAATTTTCAGGGGTAATGCTCACAACTCCAAATGAAAATAGAACACATAAGCATTCAAGTTATAGAAATCAATAAAGAATAATTAGTCCTCAACTATCCTTAGAGAAGCATGATCTCTCAAATAGAGTTATATATACTCATCTCTAATTTTCACAGGTAAGTGTTTATCTCATTCAATCACTTCATTTAGACAATCCAATATTGATAATCATCTTCAAGCAATCAACAATTATTAAACAAGACTTAAATCAAAAGGTCTTTTGAGGCTTGTAATGGGGCTGGGCTAAGAAAGAATTATTTGTTTTTCTGGGAAATACAAAAATATTTGAGAAATTCAACTCATATGAATGATTCTTGATTAACAATTCCTCAAGTCAGGTTTCAAACTTCATGCTTTTGTCCCTAACACAATGACAATGAGTTAATAATCTCACAAGTTATTACCCCCTTTTGACTTTTTTTTTTTTGCTTTTGCATGTATCCTTTTTTTGGCTTTGCAATTTTTTAAGTTTTGCTTTCCTTTTTCTTTACACTTTTTTGTTTTTTTTTTAACAATAACACCCCAACAATACCTGTAGGACAATAATAACAATATCCAACAATAAGAAAAATAGTGACATTCATACTCATTTCCTTTCTCAAATATAGGAAGGTAGATAAATAGTTTTTAGGCTTAAGGGTTCTGTTTAAGAAATAATATTATTTTTGGCTCAGAAGGGGTTCAAATGGATGTCCTATAATTAATGCATGGTTGGCTATTTGGCTCTGGGTTATATCTACTACAAAGAAAAAAAATGTCTTTATCATTTTCAAGTCTTGCCAACATGCAATCACATCAAAGAATCAACCAATATCAGTTATCATCACAAAGTGTTGACACTCAATTTATCTATTTTTGGTACTCTGCTCACCTGGGTTTTGGCTAGCTTCTCCAATTCAGTTAATTCCTAATTTTCCTCATCAATTCCATTTCAATATCATAGACAATATCCCAAAATCACTTGTTATTGGAAACAATCAAAATTATTTTTCACGTTCTAGATTTGAATTAGACAATAAGCAATAATCTCATATATGACTCTAAAACAAATTATGGGACAAGAAGGGAATTCAAAATTTAAAATAAAGCAATTAAAAACATTAAATTAAAAACAAAGGAATTAAAAACATTAAAAGCAAAGTAAGTTTCCCCCCTCATTTTCTTCACTTGTCATGTACTCCTTATCTTGTGCCTCAGCCTCAGCTGCAGACTTTCTCACCCTCTCCAGAAAAGTTGGATTGTCCCTAGGCCATTGAAGTAAGGCTTCAAAGTCTTCAGGAGAAGTGCACTGTGTACCTGGAGCAATCTTGCAAAGAAAGAACCTAAGGAAGAAAAATGCACAAAAAAAACTTAAATTGTAAAAAGAAAAAAAACAAATTCAAAACATTGGGTTGCCTCCCAGGAGTGCTTGTTTAACGTCTTTAGCTCGACGTCTATTTGCTTTAGGGCTCATGCAGGTGAGTGATCAAGGTGATATATACGCATTCTCCATCCCTTAACTGTCCTTCTAGAAATGAATTTATTCTTTTCATTGCGAATAAACTTACAACTGTCAGAGATTGGATAAATCATACCTGCTTCAGGAGGTTTCAGTACCTTTCTTTGAACAACTTCCTTCATAGTCAGACTAAGATGTCTTTGGGGTTGTACAACAGGCTTGTAATCTTGTTTTTCAGTTGAGATGGTTAATTCCTCCAAAGTGTCTATTCTGAGACAATCTTTCTTGTCTTCTGATTGTTGTATAGCTTCGAACAGATTAAAATTAATTTCATCATATCCACTTCTAATTTTGAACTTGCCCATGTCAACATCTATAATTACTTTGGCAGTCTTCATAAATGACCTTCCCAGGATCAATGGGACTTCCTCATTTCCTCCATGTCCATAATCACAAAATCAACAGGAAATATGAAGTTATCCACTCTAACTAAAACATCTTCTACTACTCTATAAGGAATCTTTACAGATTTGTCAGCTAGCTGTAATGTCATTCTTGTATACTTTACTTCCAAGTCTCCTATTCTTTAAGCATAGACAAAGGCATTAGATTTATACTAGCACCCAAATCAAGTAATGACTTACCTACTTGTAACGTCCCAATTGTGACTGGTATAGTGAAACTGCCAGGATCCTTGGACTTTTGAGGTAATGATTTCTGAATTATAGCGCTGCATCCTGCTTCTAGCTCTACTGTTTCTGCAGTAAATCTCCTTTTCTTAGTTAATAACTCTTTCATGAATTTTACATAAGTCGGCATCTGCTCCATAGCTTCCATAAATGGAATATTAATCTGTAAATGCTTGAAAATATCCATGAATCTTGCAAACTGTCTTTCTTTATCTTTCTTGGAAGGATGACGAGGATATGGTAAATCCTTTAATTGCGGTATTTGACTATCATCTTTCTCCCTCTTTTTCTCACTCTTTTTATTTTTCTTTTCTTTTTCAATATTTTTTTCTTTTTCTATACTCTCACTTTTATTTTTCTCTTTTTCTCCTTCACACTCATCTTCTTTTTCTTGTAGGATTTCCTTCTCTATAGCCAGATTGTCACCAATACCTTCTCCTATAACCTTACCACTACTTGTTGTTATTGAATTGCATTGCTCCCTAGGGTTGGTTTGTGTGTTAGCTGAAAATTGTCCTCCTTGTTGCTACTCAGATAATTGCTTAACTAGTTGGCCTATCTGGATCTCTATATTTCTGAATGAAGCCTCAATATTTTTCTGATTAGCCATAGTGCCTTGCATGAATTTTTCTAAAGTATCCTCCAATTTACTTATTCTGTCAGACATTGAAGGATAATGCTGTTGCTGCTGTTGATATGGAGGTTGCTGATATGACAGTTGTTGAAATGCAGGTTGTCTAGTAGATGATCTAACACCTTGGTTCCACCCAAAATTCTGATTTTGAATTTGATTCCCTCTCCATCCTTGTGCAAAATTATTCTGATAATTATTGGGATTAGGAAAATTGCCTTGTCTGCCTTGACTACTACCTTGGAACCCCATATAATTAGCTTATTTTTGCTGAATGTTGCCTTGATAAGAACATTGTTCATTTGCATGATCACCTCCACACACATCACAACTCATCTGTTGATTAAGAATAGATTGTACTGTGTGCATTTATTGAGGTAATGTCTCTATCTTCTGGTTCAATGCTTCAATTTGTTGCGTTATAAGTTTATTCTGGGCTAAGATAGCATCTGAGCTGTTAAGTTCAAGTACTCCCTTCCTTTGAATTGGATGTCTATCATGTTGGGCCTGTTGGTCTGTAAAGGCTAGTGCATCAATAATTCTGGTGGCATGATCAATTTCTACATCCAACATAGATCCTCCAGCTGCAGCTTCTAATAACATCTTTGCATCATGTCGCAAGCCAGTATAGAAAATATTCAACTGAAATCCATGATTTGGGCAACTTCTCAACAGTGATTTAAATTTCTGACATGCTTCACAAAATTGTTCATCTGCTCCTTGTCTGAAAGAAGTGATGTTAGATTTTGCTTTGATGTAACAGGATGGTGGGAAAAATCTATTCAGAAACTTCTCTTCTACACTACTCCAATTAGTCAGAATCTGATTAGGATGTGCTTTCAGCCATTCCTTTGCCCTACCTGCCAAAGAAAAAGGAAATAATATCAAATATGCAGATTTAAGATTTGCTGCTCTAAATCACATGGTACCAATCAACTCATAAAAAGTAGACAAATGAATATAAGGGTCTTCATGATCCAATCCAGTGAATTGATGAGCACTAATCAAGCTTAAGAAAGATGGATTCATCTGCAATGTATGATCATCCGGAATGACAATGCTAGAAAAATGTCTTGGACCTTGCTGCATAGCACAATTTCTAAGAGTTCTTCTAGGTGGATTTGCATTTAGGTTTTGATTTAGATTTATATTGAGATCTGGATTTGGATTCAAATTTGCTCCTTCTTTCGCCATATCTTCTATAATTGGGTCTGGTAAATCAAGTGTGAAAGAAGAATTAGCAGATTCTCTTGTAGATTGTTCTTGAGTTTTCCTTCTTCTTCTACCCCGGTTCCTCCGAGCTATTTTTTCAATCTCTGGATTAAATTCTAACTGCTCTGAAGATACCTGTCCTCTTAAATGCATAAATCAAAAGAGTAACTCAAGCAAATATTAACACAAACTAAAAACTAAATAATAATAATAATAATAATAATAATAATAATGATAATATGATAATAATGATGATAATAATAATAATAATAATGATAATGATAATAATAATAATAATAATAATAATAATGATAATAATAATAATAATAATAATGATAATAATGATAATGATAATAATAATGATAATGATAATAATAATGATAATAATGATAATAATAATAATAATAATAATAATAATGATAATGATAATAATAATAATGATAATAATGATAATCATAATCATAATAATGATAATAATAATGATAATAATGATAATAATAATAATAATGATAATGATAATAATAATAATAATAATAATAATAATAATAATAATAATAATAATAATAATAATAAACAGAAATAAAAATAAAATACTCAATAAGCTAAACAAAGAATTCTCAAAGAACATCGTTCCCAAGCAACGATGCTAGAAATACTTGTTGAATTATTGACAAACGTATAAAAATTATCAATCGCGAGTATAAGTATTTCGATTAAATAAAAGTCGATCCCACGAGGAATGGTTTCAATGGAAATTCTCAATTATGCTTACTAAGTAGATTAAAACAGATTGGGTTTTGTAAATAAGAGTTGAATTGAAATTAAATGACAAAGAACTGTAAATTGTTGAGAAAATATCAATTAAAGGTACTTAGGATTGACTTCCTTCCTTATCCCTCTTTTGTAATGGCTATGTCAATTAAGAATGTCAATTAACCTAACAATGTTGATGCCACCTACTCAAATCATCCATATTGATTCCTCACACATGAAATTTATAAGAAAACTGATATGAATCACAAGGGGTGATTTAGGATCTTTAAGGTTAGAACCTTGTAGGAAATTTAGGAATTTAGTGATAAGGTAGAAGGAAAGAATCACTCTTCCCAAGGGAGGCAACACACAAAGGATGTGAAAGTCCTTTGATACAACCAAGGGTTCTTGAATCACTCAAGATTTTAGGAGAATCACTCTCACTAAGATAAAAGAGATAAACTCTAATATTTCTAAATAAAATTTCACTTGTTATTTCTTGATAAGAATGGTTCAGCTGATATAGAAGCGTTGCCATCAGAATTACAAAAGACTCAATAAAAGAAAATAAATACTAATAATAACCCATTAATCTAGGAATTGAAAACTATTTAATGAAAACAAATAAAGGCTAAAAATGATTCATTAACCTAGGGATTGAAACTACTTAATGACTGATTGTATCTGAAACTGTGGCAACCAAAACTCAATCAGTTATGCACCCCTTGGTCTCCCAAAGGCTGATTGATTGGGCCCTTATTACAACTTAAAACAAAATCAAACTAAAGCCCATTAATTGATTAATTCAAAACATAATTTGGTCAACCAACAATATTTGTTGAAGAACTTCCTTTATTTTCCTTGCTCTAGCCCTTATCATAGGTCATGTTCACATCATTCTCTCCCTCTTGAAAAGGATTTGTCCTTAAATCGGATTCGTCATCTACATTAAAAAGAGATAAGTCTGACAAATTAAATGTAGAACAAACATTATACTCACTTTTTATGGTTAAATAGCTCTGTTTCACTTCAAGTGTTTCGTTCTTCTTCTTTTTTTTCTCTCTTTTCTTGAAGAAAATTTTCTCTCATTCTCTTTTTATCCTCCTCTGCCATCAATTTGATGTTCAAACCTTTAAATCGGGGCTCTGAATACCAAATGATATGAATCACAAGGGGTGATTTAGGATATTTAAGGTTAGAACCTTGTAGAAAATTTAGGAATTTAGTGATAAGGTGGAATGAAAGAATCACTCTTCCCAAGGGAGGCAACACACAAAGGATGTGAAAGTCCTTTGATACAGCCAAGGGTTCTTGAATCACTCAAGAATTTAGGAGAAACACTCTCACTAAGATAAAAGAGATAAACTCTAATATTTCTGAATAAAATTTCACTTGTTATTTCTTGATAAGAATGGTTCAGCTGATATAGAAGCGTTGTCATCAGAATTACAAAAGACTCAATAAAAGAAAATAAATACTAATAATAACCCATTAATCTAGGAATTGAAAACTATTTAATGAAAATAAATAAAGGCTAATAATGATTCATTAACCTAGGGATTGAAACTACTTAATGATTGATTGTATCTGAAACTGTGGTAACCAAAAGTCAATCAGCTATTAATTGATTGGGCCCTTATTACAACTTAAAACAAAATCAAACTAAAGCCCATTAATTGATTAATTCAAAACATAATTTGGTCAACCAACAACATTTGTTGAAGAACTTCCTTTATTTTCCTTGCTCTAGCCCTTATCATAGGTCATGTTCACATAAAAAACCTAATAAATGTTGATTCCTCACACAATTAACAGATTTTCCAGCATTAGGGTTAGGGTGTTTAAGCAATTGATACATTCATTCCATTCCTGGCAATTAATGTAACAAATATTCTTACCGTGATCTAAGGTTCAAGATATATTTTCCAATCATACCTGAAACAATCAAGAATAAATCATTCCAAAGCATAAAAGATAAGAATAACAACATCAAAACATAGATTAATATCTCAAAATATCACCATGATACAAAAGAGTTCAAAGGAAGTGCACCGAATCCTAAGAGAATGAAGTTAGCCACTCATGTTGGCCATTACAATGCTCTAATTGATGAAAAATTGATGAAGATTGGACAAAACCCTAACAGTAGTCGTGCCTCCTCTCCTCCAAGACTGCTTGCTTTTCTCAAAACACAACTTATCTTTTTATAAAAGAATCTGGGTCGGGCCTCGCATCATTCATTCGCTTAAGCGCTCTTCTTTCTTTCAATTTTACTCCAATTATGCTGACAATTATGCTCCTTACTCTTGTATCAAGGTATTCTCGAATTCATCCTATATTGGGAGAAAAATATATTAGAATTAACATAAGTTAAATGGTCTCATAACAATTCAAGGCATAATTATATCAACTTTTTACCACTTAACATATAGCTAACCCTACATCCAGTTCTTAGTCAACTCTTAATACAAGAGTGACCCTAATTCACTATCTTTTAAATTTAATTTACAAATTACAATCAACTCAGCAAAAAACAAACTAATTCAAAAGACAATCACCTCCTTAGAAACCCACTAAGGATGAACACCTCCCTAGAATCCCACTAGGGATGAACACCTCCTCTGAACAAATCAAAAGACGAAAACACCTCCTTAGAATCCCACTAAGGATGAACACCTCCCTAGAATTTCACTAGGGATGAATACCTCCTCTGAACAAATCAAAGGATGAAAACACCTCCCTGAACAAATTAAAGGGATGAACAGTTTCCACAGAGGAAACCCTAAAAAAAACACAACAGAATGACAGTGACTACTTAAACCTTAAACAGGGAATTTAACAATCAACCACTTAAGCTTACAAAGGGTGAAGGTAATAAAAATAAGAACAGTCACACCTGGGTAATGGAGACAACAAATTGTAGAAGCCTGTAGAATGTCAATCTCCAAGAGCAAGTGTGATTAACAATGAAAGCACAGTAGGCAATGGAGAAGAGGGTTTTCTCAAAACATGTAAAATATTTTTGTTGCCTTGCTCAGAATTCCTTTCTCAAAACTGATTGAATGTAAATTGTATTTTCGAATTCTATAATTGTGTGTGTTTTATTTTTCATCAAAACTCATTTAAATAGGAAAATAGCATTAGAACAGTCGTTGGTCATTAATACTTTCGTAGAGAAAAAATCATGATGTATTAAAAAATATTTATTCTTCAAAACGGATATTTTTCAAATTTGAACTGCCATAATTGATTATATTACCAGTATAATCAATTATGATAGAGAAAATCGTTTTTCCATTTATGATGCATCATAATTGATTACGACAGTGAAAAATATCATGTTACGAAATTTTATCACACTTGTGCTTTAGAGGCTTATGCATAATATTACTTCATCAACTTGTACCTTCATATCCAATATTCTAAGACTCTATCTAGTCTTCAAGAATCATTTTGGGCTTGCTTGAATGTTGAATAGAATCTTTATCAAAATCATATCTTGGGCTTGCTTGAGTCTTGAATGTTGTTGACTTGAATCATTATCAAAATCATCTCTTGGGAATGTAGGGACATATTACCATCAATCTCCCCTTCATTGCTTTTAGATTTGATGGTGGTTGTTGCTTTTTGCTATCACCTAGTGCAGTGTGTGTCAGGGTGTCGTACAAAGGAATCTTATTATGAATATTGACCTATGTGTTGTGACTTGGACCGTTGGATGAGGTGGACATAATCTTGCTCGTTGATGTATGAAGATTTGATCTTGATAGTTACTTTTTGTTGTCACCTATGATAGTGTGTGTGGGAGCATGATATAGAGGAATCTTATCATGAACAATGACCTTTGTGTTATGACTTGGACCGTTGGATTAGGTGGATGCAATCTTGGTCGTTGATGTATGAAGATTTGATCTTGGCTGTTACTTTTTAGTATCACCTAGGGCAGTATGTGTCAGGGAATGGTATAGAGAAATTTTATCATGAACAATGACCTTTGTGCTATGACTTGGATTGTTGGATGAGGTGGACACAATCTTGACTATTGATGTATGGAGATTTGATCTTGATCGTTACTTTTTCTATCACCTAAGACAGTGTGTGACAGGGCATGGTACAGTAGAATCTTATCATGAATAGTGACCTTTGTGATGTGGCTTTGACCGTTGGATGAGGTGGACGCAATCTTGGTCATTAATATATGGAGATTTGATCTTGGTCGTTATTTTTTACTGTCACCTAGGGCAGTGTGTGTCAAGGTATGGTATAGATGATTCTTATCATGAACAGTGATCTTTGTGTCGTGACTTGGACCATTGGATGAGGTGAACACAATCTTGACCATTGATGTATGGAGAGTTGATCGTGGCCATTGCTTTTTGTTATCACCTAATGCAATGTGTGTTAGGGCGTGGTACAGAGAAATCTTTGGTCGTTTCATTAACTTTATTTACCATTTTGATAATATTATTTAACATGATCTTTGGTCTTGAATTTTAGTTTTCAAAAAAACGAATTCAATGGTAACAAATTTTAGTGGCAAATATATTGTTAAATTGAAGAAAAATTAATCCAAAGTAGGAAAAAAAATCATAAAATTACATGTTACATAACTTATCACTTTGATCGTTTCATTAACTTTATTTACCACTTTGAGAACATTATTTAGCATGATCCTTGGTCTTGGTTTATAGTTTTCATGACAATGATTCAACGTTAACAAATTTGAGTGTCAAATATGTTGTTAAATTGAAGAAAAATTAATCCAAAGTAGGAAAAAAATCCTAACATTACGTGTTACATAACTTATCACTTTAGTCATTTCATTAACTTTATTTACCACTTTGATAACGTTATTTAACATGATCTTTGGTTGGGGTTTTATAGTTTCACAACAATGAATTCAACGTTAACAAATTTGAGTGTCAAATATGTTGTTAAATTGAAAAATTAATCCAAAGTAGGGAAAAAAAAATCTAAAATTACCTGTTACATAACTTATCACTTTGGTCATTTAATCAACTTTATTTACCACTTTGATAACATTATTTAGCATGATCTTTAGTCTTGGTTTATAGTTTTTAAGACAATGAATTTAACGATAACAAATTTGAGTGGCAAATATGGTGTTAAATTGAAGAAAAATTAATTCAAATTAGGGAAAAAAATCATAAAATTACATGTTACATAACTTATCACTTTAGTTGTTTCATTAACTTTATTTACCACTTTGATAATATTATTTAGCATGATCTTTGGTCTTATTTATCACGACAACGAATTCAACGGTAACAAATTTGAGTGGATAATGAATTGAGGTCGAATAAAATAATAAATAGAGAATAGTAGAAAATCAAATAAACCTATAAATTAGAGGAAACAAAAAATTGAACAAAAACTAGAGAGGAATAACTAACTTAAATAACAAAGTACATAATTAAACAACACAAAATTACACCAAAAATTACTTAACCCAACAAAGCTAAGTCATTAAAAAAAAACATACATAAGCCAACCACAAGAATTATACCAAAGTTTTAATACAACAAACTTAAAAACATTTGATTTTGAAGAGGATGAAGAGGATATTGTATTCCCCCATTTTGTTCAAAATGTCAATGTTGGGCAGCTTGAGCTTCATCATTTTTATAACTAATTCCATCATCACATGTGTAGGAAACTGCAAATGCCAATGTATCATTTCTTTAACATGTACGTCCATTGTTAACTCCACCCAGTCTTGAACACAAGCATCATGTAACAAAGGTTTTAAGCAAAACACCCTCGTGATTGGTCTCCAGTCTGCAAAACTTGCCTCATGTTGGATCAATTTCTTCAAATGGAAAAGTGCAACTCCATTGAAAGGGATGATGCAGAAACTATAATCTCCCTCACAACTAACACTAACACTAAATGAATTGGAAACACTAAGTTCTTCAATGAACACCATTCTATTGGATGAAACTTTGTCGAAATTGAAACTACCTTCACTCTTTGAATAAACTTGTTAGGGGGAAATGTTGAATGCTTTATGCAATTTATAGGTAACAAGGCATACACCACGCGGGTGCCATGTAAGCTCCTCGGTCAATGTGTGGTCAAACTAGACTTTGACTGACTCATGTGCAATGTGTTATCACATCCTCGGTGCACAAGAACAATAGGGCCCGTGTGAGCTTTGCTCCACACTATGCCACATTAACTCCTCGGTTAGCGTGTGGTCAGATTGAATCTTGACTGACTCATGTGCATTGTGTAGTCACGTCCTCTGTGCACGAGAAAAGCGTAGTCCATGCGAGCTCTATGCCATGTGTGTGCCATGTCAACTTCTCGGTCAGCGTACAGTCAAACTAGGTCCTTGACTGACTCATGAGAAGTGTGTAGTCACATCCTCAGTGCATGAGAAAAGCAGAGTTCATATGAGCTTTGTGTCAGGCATGTGTCACATAAACTCCTCAGTCAACACATGGAAGGACTGGACCCTTAACTAACTCATGTGCAGTGTTGTCACGTCTTTAGTGCATGAGAAAAATAGAGCCCATGTGAGTTCTACATCACGTGTGTGCCACGTCACCTCCTTAGTAATGTGTCTTTAGTCTGTTATCATGTCCTTGATCCACAAGCACAACAAAGTCCATGTGAGCTTTACACCACGTGGGTGCCACATTAGTCCTCGATGCACGTGATAATGTAATCCATGTCAGCTCTGCGCCACGCTTGTGCCACGTCATCTAATTGACCATCTTAAATTTTGTGGTTATGTCTTGATCATCTTAAATGAGGTTGTTCTTACTTTATCATCTTAAATTTTGTGGTTGTGTCTTGACTATCATAAATGTGGTTGTTGTGACTTGACTATCTTAAATTTGGTGGTTGTAAATTGTTATATTGAATTTGGTGGTTGGGATTTGAATATATGAAATTTGGTGGTTAAGACTTGAAAGATTCAATCTCCTATAAATACCCAAGGGAGAGACCTCACAATTGCAACCATTTCTAAAACTTTCCTTCATTATTCTCTCAAACTCTGTCAAACTTATCTCTAAATCTCTCATTAACCCTTCTCTGAAACTCTGTCTCACTTACATTGACGAAATCATGTCTTCACAAATTGCCCTTGTTCATTGTGACGATGTCATCAATTTCACTGATATCGAAAGAGTGGCATTCCGATCACCATCACCAAAAATTCTTTCCTTTAGGAAAGGAATGTCAATGCAAGGATTGAAGAAGAAGGTCGTTGATGTGCTACACAAAGGACCTCATGAAAAGGTGACATCGATCCACTTTCGCTACCCACTGAGAACCGGTGCAGGGGTATGCAAGTATGTCGTCGTTGAACTTAGTGATGATGATTACATCAACGACATGTTCGACATTTCCATATCTGAGGTATTTTCCACTAACATTGAGTTATTTGTTACGTTTCATTCTCATTCATATCAAAACTAAATGTCAGTTTCTTTTTCCTCGCCTTCATATGTACTTGAACCAGTACTGAACCCACAACCTAAATTTTCTTATCATCCAAATCTTCTTACCACCTTTCACCATCAAACCTAAGCAAAAATAATCCTTCTTTTTATACTTCTTGGGAATCAGATATTCAAACCTACACATAACTTCTCACAAGACCAACCCCAGTTTTTGAATCAATCTCACATTTTCAGCCAATCCATCCAACCCCACTAAACAACCCTTCCATGGAAGAACATGTCATATTAGGCCTTCCATTTGAAACTTGTGACCCTTTCAGCGATGACAAATATGACATCCTCGCTGATAGTGCAGATGAGAAAGTTGATGAAAAACCCCAATTAGAACTTGCCATTGAACCTACCCAAGTCACCTACAACCCACCCGAACAATTTACCCAATTTCACTTTACCATGAATGACATTGATCCCAAATTTGCCCATGTTCTTAACCGAGAAATATTTGTATACCCCCTGGGACATTGTTTGTTGGCCAACGCTTTAACAACAAACAAGCTGTCACTGACACAATAAACAGGTTCCACATCATGCACCATTGCACATACAAGGTGCAAATTTCAAGCCAATCTAGGCTTGTAATGTAGTGTATTCATCCAAAGTGTGACTAGAGGTGCAGAGCAATATTGTAGACTAGAGAGCAATATTGGCAAATAATGATGTTGGAATGCAGTCGCACTTGCATGTCCCCATTAATATCTCAAGATCATAACAAGTTGAGATCACGCCTTATTTCTAAAACAATCTAAGAAATTGTTGATGCTGATTGTTCAACCCTTGTGTCAGCCATAATTACCTATATCAACTCTACACAAGGATACACTGTCACTTATCAAAAGGCATGGTTAGTAAAGCAGTTAGCCATCGAGAAAATATATGACAATTAGGAGGAGTCGTACAAAAATTTGCCACCTCTTCTTAAGGCTATGCAAGCATATGTTTATGGAGTTATATGGAAGATGAACACACGTCCAACATACCAAGGATAATAACTAGTTGAGGACCATGTCTTCTTCAAAAGGATCTTTTGGTCCTTCAAACCATGCATAAATGGTTTTCAATACTATAAGCCATTAGTGCAAGTGGTTGAAATATTTCTCTATGGAAAATATAGAGGAACCTTATTGGTTGTAGTAGCACAAGATGGTCGCAACAACATACTCCCAATCGCCTTGCTATAGTCGAGGGAGAAACAATTGATGCTTGGTTTTTCTTTTTGAAGAACCTAAGGAGATAAGTCACCCCACAAGATGGACTATGCCTCATTTTTTATGGTCATGAGTCCATACGAAGTGCTTACTCAAGAGAGGGTAGTGGTTGGACAAAATTGTATGATTGTGTACTGTATTTGAAACATTGCACACAATTTCATGAGGAGATTAAAAAAAATCTACTTAAGGATGCTGTCAACATAAGTAACTTATGTTATTTTCTAAACTCATTATTTTCTTTATATTTTAATTAACTCAAGCACCTAATTTATTTTAATTATTTTGTAAACATATGGAATGACTGAACTCATATTCTTATACTATTACAACATATTAAGAAGTGAAGACCTGAAGGCAATAAAATGGTTGGATGAAATACCAAGGGAGAAGTGGACACTAGTTTGGGACAACGGTTAATGTTGTGGACACATAACCACCAACTTGGCAAAGTCAATAAATTCATCCTCAAAAGATAAGGAACTTTCCTATTTCCTCTTTGGTGACAACAACTTATATATGTTGCAATAATTTCTTCACCGAAAGAGGTAGAGAAGTGGCGACCATGATTGCTACTGGACATGTATATGCTGAAGTGGTATCCAAGACTTTGGACGATGCACATGCAAAGGCAAACACTCATAGAGTGATTGAATTTGACTTGATGAGTAATGTTGAAAGTCCCACATCGCCTACCTCTTGTCATTTGGTATGGTTTAAATACATGTTAGGCTACTCCACATATTGCCAATTAGTTTTATGTTGGAACCTTAACATGGTATCAGAGCCAAAGCCTAACATATTTCCGGTTATTGTCATGGGCCAAAAGTTGCCCTTTAGTTGGGTCAAAAGTACCCTTTGCCTGGTCCGACAGGCTTCGTTGGAGGAGGTGTGTTGAAAGTCCCACATCGCCTACCTCTTGTCATTTGGTATGGTTTAAATACATGTTAGGCTACTCCACATATTGCCAATTAGTTTTATGTTGGAACCTTAACAAGTACAATATTTTTTGTAGAGGAAACCGTCAATTCAAGAGAAACCAGACCAATATGCCAATTTGTAGTAAGATTTAATGAATCATGGTGTGATTGTGGTAAATTCCAAAAACTTCATTTACCGTGTTTGCATGTAATAGCTGTGTGCAAACACACACACCATACCACCTACATAAATCATGTTTATACTTTAGTACAAATTGGTAAGGTCTATGACATACTGTTCGGAGAATTAAAGAATAAATATTATTGACCATCTTACATGGGACCAATTTTGAGCCAAAATCTAGAAATGAAGAGATTTGTAAAAAGTCGTCTAAAAGCCAAGACGAATAAAAATAGAAATAGACATACCGAAAGTCAATCTCGTCCCAAACTTTGTTCGTTTTACCGTTGGTCACACAAAAAAGCGTGTCCCAACGTTATTCGTCCACAAAATTAATATATTCCTTTTATCATGTATTATTTCTGGATTGTTTCAATTTAATAAATAAAATTTTTATTTTATTTTTTTTGTTTATAATTTTAATATTATCATAATATTTTTTAGCTAATTGAATGTAAATCAAATTTATTTTATTTTTAATATTACTTAATCATAATAAATCAAATAATTTAATATATTTATATAAATATAAAAATTTAAAAATATTAACATATGTTAATATATAATTTTATAAATATCTAAATATATTAATATGTAATTATATAAATATATACTTATCAAATTATATATATATATATATATATATATTTATAAATATAAATATACTAATATATTAAAATTTAAATTTATAAATATAACAAATACAATTATATTAATATTTAAATATATAAATAATTAAAATATATTTTACATATTAATATTTAATTATTTAAACATATAAAAATATATTAATATAAATATATAAATATATTCATATATTAATATTTAACTATATATATTATATAAAAACATATAAATATTTAAAATATATAAATATAATAATTTTTAATTATATCAATATACAAATATACATATAAATATCTCTCTCTCTATATATATTTAAATATATAATTATTATATTATTATATTTATAAATATAATAATATTTAATTATATCAGTATATATATATATATATATATATATCTATTTAAATATATAAATAAAAATGCAGTTCAAAATTATTTATATATGAATTCTATATATAGATAAAAATGCATATGAAAAAAAAAAAAATCAAAACGCAGTTTATAATTCAGTTTTCGCCAAACCAAATTCTGACTACTTCTAACATCACACATTTTTACTCGAAACCGAGTTCTGATCTTGTACTATAAATAAGTCTAGTTGGGTAAACAAAGAGAGTATATTTGAATAATTAATAGTTTTTTTAATATTATTTGGGAAAAAAGAAAATCCAATGAACACAGTTATATGTTTCTATTTGTTATTATAATTGGTGCAGTAAATATTTTTACTAAATTTCAATAAGTATTTAAATTTTAATTAAAAAAATAGGATGATGCACGTGGAATAAATCCTATAAATAATATATTAAAAAAATTATTTAAGTAGAATATTTCTAAATTTATCTAACTAGACCACTTTATCTTTAATTTACAACATTAAAAAAATAAGAAATAAATTCATCTAATATAATATAGTTATTTTATTTATTTATTTATATATTATTAGTTTTTTTTCTGTCTTTATTTAATGTCTGTGTTTTTTTTCTTTTTTTTTTTATTTCATCTTATTCTTTAAATATATTAAAATTTGATAAAATAAGTATTTTATTATTCTGAAAAAATAAAAATATTTAAATGATATAGAAATATTATCATTTAATCTATTATATTTCAAAAAATATTATATAATAAATTTGAGATATTATAAATATTGTTATTATATTATAATTATTAAAGAAAATAAATATTTATTTTAAAGATTTTTTAATAAACATTTTTAAAAATTACTTAATCTAATTAATTATCATAAATAATTCTAATTATAATCAAATTAAATTACTAAGTAAAAAATACATTTAACTCATAAATATTTGATATTTTTTATTTTAATTAGATAAGTAACTATTTATTATGATAAAATAATTTTTAATTAATTATTTATATAAAATAAAACTATTTATTGTTATAATTAATAAAATTATTTATTATCATAAATTTAAATAATTAATTGATTTTTTTTAAATTTTAATATTGATTTTAAACTATTTATTTAATATATTTTTATTAAATTTTAATATAATAATTTAATTAGAAGAATAAGTAGGAGAGAGGAAAATAAAAATAAGAGTCCTATATAATAAAAAAGGAAAAAAATATAAATAATAACCAAATAGTTGTAAGATGTACATGAAGTTTTTCCAGTTAAATAGGTGTGTATTGGTGGCACTCGTCTGAGTGTGAAACAGCGAGAATGCGAACAGTTTGAAACGCAGCGAGTTGAGTGAACCCACTCACATGAGTAGTGCGACTCTTGGATTGGGCTGAAATTTGGGCGCCAAAACCAAAAGAATTTTTAGGTTTCAATTTTTTGCTCTCTCTCATTCTTTTTCTATATATATATGTTTTTCATTTTTGATAAAATTCCATTTTCTCGCGTCTCAATAAATTCACTCTCATAGTCACTCATTCACGTCACAGAAGCTGAGAAGATTTGAGAAATGTCTGGGAAGGCAAAGAGGAGAGATGAAGATGGTGCCTCCGACGCCGACTCTGAAGGCCACGCTCCGCCCAAAAAGACTTTTAAGAAAGACTCCGACGATGAATCCGACACTATTATCGTATGCGAGGTTCATTTCTTCACTGAACTAGGGTTTCTCTTTTTCCTTTTTTTTTTAAACTTTATTTTACCGATTATTTACTATTTATTTCATTTACCTTTTTTTTTGGTGGGATGTAGATTTCGAAGAACAGGAGGGTTTCTGTAAGGAACTGGAATGGCAGGATTATGGTTGACATTCGCGAGTTTTACCTCAAGGATGGCAAAAAATTGCCTGGCAAGAAAGGTTAGATTCTTATGTGACTTTTTTGTTTGGCATTTTGTTGGAAATTATTCTGTTCTTTGAGTTTTTCATGTAATTTGTTTACTCTGGGTATGAGTTTATTTTAGTTAGGTGGGTACGTTGTTTAATGAATAGAAGGGTTTTGGATTGATTTTCAAATGTAATAAATTGTTCTTTGCGTAATGGATTGAAATAATGATCTCATACCCTGGGTCTCTAGGGAGGTTCCTTATTCCCTGTTCAAGGAGGTAGTTAAACTAATGAATATGATGCTATGTTGTGGTTGATGATATATGCAGTTCTATCTTGCTGATTGGTAATGTTTTATTCATAAGATTGAGGGTAAACACGTTTTCTGGGATAGCAGTCACAGCTTTGAAGTTTTCTTTCTGACGTCGGTTTTGTTGGACTTTAATTTATGTGTGTAGTTTGTTGTTAACTACTGTTAATGCATATCCATAATTTAAAAAAATGTGGTCCTTGAAAATTCGCATTCATGTAATCTATTATTCATATTGATACATAATGATTCTTATTTGCATTTATTCCTTAGTCATTGTGTGAGTGGAGCATGTTGGTATTTATATACATTTGTGTGAAGTTGCGTTGGATAGATGCCTGTTCATTTTTCTACCAAAGACTCTACTTCCAATTGGGTACCTGAAGTGTTGGTGCTACATATACTGCATTTTGTAATTAACGTTTTGGGCTGTTTAAGTTATATGAGTTGTAAATTTTTGCAATAAGGCTGGTCATTTTGCGACGAAAGAAAACTCTAGCCTTGTAATGTGTTTTTTAGCAAACAATTAGGTTGAGGATAATATGAAAACTGAATTAATTTTTCTTATTTGTAACCTTTATGTTGTTGGTATAATTAAATTTATTAGATCAATAAACATTCAATTTGTTTTTGTTTATGAATGTCGACATTTTTCAATGACTGGATTGGAAATTGTGCTTACCAGTTACAACAGCATTTGTTGGCTCATGGGAAATAATGTTGTTAAGAAGTCGTATAATATATAAACTGCACTTGTACATAGTTATAGTAGGAAATAATGACAGGGCTTTCTCTTCTCGTTGTAGCTACATTTTTTCCCTTTTTTGTTTCTGCCGCATTCCAGTGTTTTCCTACTACATTTTCTTTTGGACAAGAATTTATTTTGTTTGATATAATTGTCATTTATTTTCAGTTATACATAGAGACAGATAATATTTATGAGTATTTATTTGTATATATAATTTTAAAGCAGAATAATGGATATTCTGCTATTTGCTATCCTGTCATAGCATTTTTGTGGTTGGCTGCTGTGTGCTGCTATCCTAGGTCACAGTAGCTATGCATATTGGAAATTTACATTTGCTGCTAACCAATCCTCTATTTTTTGTTGACAATAAGGCTTTTGACATCATTGACATTTCAAAGGTCTTGTTTTATGTTATGTCCAAGTTCATAATATGCAATGCAATTCATCCTTAGACGACAGGGGAAGTTCTAAAATGTACATTGTAGTTTGGTTCAAGTGGAATACAGGAATATATTTTGTTGTCTTCCGTTTAGTTCAAGTTGCCTTCACTGAAAATTTTGTTCTTAATCGAGCTCATTGATATTTGATATTTATCCTTTTATTTTAAACCCCAAGTGGCTTGATGACTTATAAATGTGGGTTTCACTAACATCTTCAATTTTGTTTTCAGGTATCTCTTTGACCATGGATCAGGTATATTATATCTTCAAATAATTTGGATGTTGCATGGTTACATGTTTTATTTCTATGCATGTCATCAATCTACACTTTTTTTCTAAAAAAGTTGAACAAATGATTCGTTTTCTTTCTCGTATGCAGTGGAATGTCCTCCGAACTCATGTTGAAGAAATTGACAAAGCAGTTAGTGAGAATTCTTAGGAAATAGGCACCATGTGGATTTACTAGTGTCCACGCAATGTTTATATGGTTTTTTGGATGATTAGAACAAAACTGAATGTTCTTGTGATGTATTTACTAATCAAACCTTTTTTAGACTGGTACTCCCATTGTAGGTTTTGGATTTCAAGCTTAATGGTGCCTGTAAAGTTAACAGTTATTATATGCTCTACTAGTTAACTCTGTTCTCTGCTACCATTCGCAATACTACTGTCTTTCACGGTTTGAAACAAAACCTTGGAGAAAAGGAAAGGGAAGCCGAGAAACCCAAGAACTTCTCTCCTTTATTGTTGGAATACGCATACAACGTGGAAATGAACACGTGGCATAACCCTTGAAAGTTCTCTTAAAATGGGATGAAAATACATGCGTCGAAGCATATATTGCAATTATAACCAACTATTTTATGCATTTCCGAATATAGCTCTATAATGTCTCTTATTTGGCCATTTTATTTAATTTCGGCGGTATTTTAGTCTTTAAGTAAAAAACATGTTCTCTTAACAAAATTAATGAAAAATTCAAATTCACATATTTTGAATTTTTTAACTCAAAACCAAGTTTGGAAAAGAGTATAAGAATAACAAATAAATTTATCCATTTAAATTATAATATAGCATTTTTCATCTGGTCCAAATCAGCGTTCTAATATATGTTTGAACGTCGATTTATATTTGTCGATTTTTGTGAAGATTCTGGCTTCAGTTCTGTCATGCATTGAGCTTTGTATAGTAAGTTGAAAAAAAGAGAACAAAAATATCAATTACATTGTCAATATCATTTACATGGGGCAAAATGATGAAATAAAATATAAGTTCATGAGGTTGGAGCAATTTTACTCCAATCGTCACTAAGGAGAACGTAACTCTTAGAGCTTGAAGCATTTAATAAATGAAATTTAAACAAAGCAAAATATATCACACTAAATCGTTTCTAAAAATTTAGAATGACGAGCTACAACGTCAATCATCTACACGTGTATTTATCCTCTCCAAGCATCACTTCATCACCTCTGAAGATGAAAATGCTTCGTTCAACGTATTTTAACTTTCGGGAAAATCAGGTGAAAATTGACATATATAAAATTTTGAAGAGTTAAGGGATGTCCATTGGAGTCTGGCAACGTTTAGACTATACCTGAACAACAGTGTACAAGAAAGTTGGGCTAGAGGACTGATGGGTGTCAATGTAATTTGATACATCTTCTCATCCACCATCATTATACAGCAGGTATGCTCATAGATCCCATGTCAAGTACCCTAGGTAGGATCTGCATCAATGCAAAGCTTGTAAGATTTGAGGCGGTAGAGGAGTGGTATCGAGTATAAATAATCAAGATCAACCGAATCCATACCTCACCCAATCGTGCATTGATTTTTAAGGGCACAAAATCATCAGCACGTGTCACACCTATGTTCACAATTGCAGTAGCAGCACCAGCCTCATGAGCTGCCCTGTTAAAGTCAATTTTACAGATCCACTTATGTCAGATATGCAGCCAGCCAATGCAACACAGGAAAAAGGAAAAATATTTCATTGCTCGAATATGGGGATACAAGCTTCTTTCTAAATCATAGGTCGGAACTTAATTACAATAAATAGTTTTTTAATTTCAAATGATAGTTCCATTCCAACATGGGAAATTGGTAGCTACTATCTATCAATCTATCATGTTGCAGAATGCAAATTACATATTATTATTATTTTACTATTTTGCGTATATAAATATTAGAATTTAGATAACATTGGCACCATCACCAGAGCCCAAGAGACATAGTAATCTTCAATCTACCTGACAAGTCGATAAGCAGACATGGTCATCACAGACGACCCAAGTACAAGAAAAGCATCACATCTTCTAGACGCTTCCATTGCCATAGCAGCTCTGTCCTTGGGAACATTATCACCAAAGAAGACAACCTTGATAATTACAATGAGAACATTAAGGATACTCCGAAAGTATTTCAAGTTTGATTTACTTAAACAAGCATTTAGTTTCACCAGGGTAAAGAAACAAATCAAAACAACCAAACATTTTAGATACATGATTATGATTCCTCTGTTCATAAAATAATTTAATATTTTCAAAATACACTTGTAGTCTGTCCCTTCAGCTGAATCATGAAATATCTTGAATAACACAGCCGTGAACTTATTCAAAAAGAGATAGAACAGTCCCAAATCATCAGATAAGGAAGATATACGATAGAGCATACATCAAGATTTGTCACATAAAACAGAATTACATAAAAGAATACACAACTTAAATGGTCATCAGCATTGACTTTTCTTTTGATTTCTTGGTGTCAAACGAGAAAAGTTTAGCTGCCTGGGATAGGATAACAACTATAGCACCTTATGAGAACATAAAACAAATGTTCCATAACCATGGTATCACCTTAAATTAGAATTTGGTTCTAACTAATGGCGAGTTAGTACCTCAACTGTCCAGGCCAAAGGTGTGAAGAGTTTATGTTAGAAAAAATAGAAAGGGTCTGAAAAACAATGTTGACTTGGTAGAGAGAGAGGGATGTGTCAAACATGGAGAGAATGATTAAGTTGTTATAATGGAAAGAGAGAGAATATTGGAGAGAACCATTAAGTTTGTTATGGACAGAATGCGCATTCAGACTTAATGACAGTTGGAACTTCACTCCACTGTATTTACTTTTTATATACATTCAATAATATCTGTACCCGAATTCCTATTTTTCTTTTTCCCACTGTTGAGATATCTTTTCTATATTTTGGAGTGTGTCAAATTCCACTTCCTATCATAACCTTATATATTCTGAACTGGCAGTCAAAAGATCCAGGAGTGTCTATTCAGCTTCACTGCATTTATAGACATGCAATGCTTCATGGTAATTTGCAGATTTATGTGAAGTAGAGAGGGTGTGCTCATAGTTCCATGGTATCAGATCTATAAATTATAAAGTAATAATTAATATTTCTTATACTTTTGTTGCCCCCACTTGTTACCAGCTACAATAATAAATAACAAAATACAAAATTCTGAACAAAACTAACAGGCTGAAGTATCCAGAAAAGTATCAGGCACAAAAAAATATTTCAACTGAAAGAAACCACGTGGCTTACATCAGGTTTGAGAACTCCATTGCACTTATGACATGTTGGGATTACAAAATCCTCCTCCCAAAATCTTTCATCAATCTCAATATCACCATCAGGTCTTTGTTTCATGCCAAAGCTCTTCTCGGATCCAGGGTTTCCATGATCCAAGTTATCTATTGCTTCTGCCCACTGGTTTATCAGAAAAGGGAAACTCAGAGCAGAAGAATGCAGTCTTATTGTTTTGAGAAACAAAAACTCCACTACTAAAGCATTAATAAAATGAAGCAATGTATTTTTGCTTTTAAATACACAGTAATGACACAAGCCATGTCCTCTTACTTTCGGAGTTACAGTACAAGGAACTCATATCCAACTCATGCAATATATATCATGAAATGATTTAAACATGCAAAACATAATTCTGAAGAAAATTCAATTAAGTGTCCTAATATATAAGAGTGTTGTAATTGTATCCTTTACAGTTTAGTAAGCCCTGCAAGATTCAAGATGATACCCTCATTGAATTGTCTCTTTATCTGCTTTATTTACGCGTATAGTTAAGGAATATAAGAAAACAAAAAGTATTTGAAAAAGTTTTAGGAGTTAAGTAGTTTCTTGCAGTGACTGAATCAAAGGGTACAAGTCTTACTTAAACATGAGGTTTAAGTATTATATTACACATGCAATTTGGAATCTTTCACTGGATATATTAGTTTTCCCATACTTCTCTCTCTACTTTTTAGCTACGAAGCACGGACTCTAGCACAAACATCCAACATGACACACAGACATCTGACACAAATAATGTCTAAAATAAAATACAAGACACGTCGGCGTTGTATACACATACAAAGAGAGACGCCAATAAAATGAAGTATGAGTAAAATAATAAAATATCTAATTGGATGGTATATTTACCCTTTTAAAGCAACCTTCTAAAAAGCCAATTAACATTGATTTTGCCAATATTTCATATTATATTTTAAGCTAACACTTTTAAAGATAAAAACTGAAATATTTTTTATGAATGTTGGCTCAAGTGTTGGAGTTGTGTAAATGTGTCAGCTTATGTGTCCAAGCCAGCCAAAAGTAATTGTTTAATTAAATACCTAATTAAGTTAGAAGTGTGGACATATGTTGGGGTGAGTAAAAATGTGTCCGAGACAGTGACACTTTCACCAAGAGAGGTCTCTGTGCTTCATATCTTTTTGGTTCACAGTACTTCTCGACGATCAAGATTCCATCTTAAAACTATAAAGTATAAACCATTTAGTGGGATCACTGTTCTCCCCATGTCACACACCAGATGATTGAGCAGAGCTTGCATCATTCTTCTCCTTCTATTTAAGGGAATAAAATAGAGGGGAAATCTTTCATCACAAGAAAAACCAACCCAAAGAAACCATCAAGACCTTTCGCCAAAAAGTGCTTAACCAGATACTATAATTATCAAACAGTAGAGCCATTATTATGACTTATATCTAAGTGTTACATCTCTCAACATGATAATATACTTTATCTTTAGAACAAAGGATTAGATCTTTTAAATATCATGCCTCAATCATAAACTCACTTCAATGGCATATTCTCACTATAGAAACCACTTCTTAAGCTTTTATTCATTGATAATACAATTTTTTCTATTAGTTACAAATTCTAACCTTTGGATTAAGGGTCTTCAACTGGTCTTGAAATAAGCTCCGGCAAAAGGAATATCCACACTCTAAACAAATTACAGTGTATACAGTCCCATGTATTTCTAATGGGTTGCTACCGGCCCGATGATGCAGCCTGCAAACAAGGTACACCAAAATTCCAGGATAGGCTTGCTTTTAATGTCTCATGTTTTCCAGATAAGCTAAACTGATACTTATAAAAGGTACCTATCAACATTTTGGGTAATCATAAAATTGATTCGGCCAGCTTTATCTAGTGTAGCCAAAGCAGTATGGGCAGCTGATGGTTGTGCCGCTGTAAATTTCCTCCAACCGGCATAGCTCCTTGCCCAATATCTCCTTCGAGCACGACTTGAACGGAGAAACTCCTTTTAAATAATGTCAGTGGAAAGAAGAACTTAAACAGATAGATTAATATGAAGGGACTTCATGAGTCATGACATTTTAGCATGGAAATCTTCAAATTTAAATATGCACACATGAATACACTAATGCCAAATTCGTAATAACTTATCAATAGTTGAACTTGAATTCTTTTTTCTCTTTCTGTAGATGGATAATATTCAGTTTTCCCTACTCTTTTGGCTAATAACTTTTTTTCTCAAAGAACACAACCAAAGATAATGGCATACTTCAGGTATTGTGTTCTTTCTTTTCCCCTATATGCCCTGATATTTAATGTATGTGAAAAATGTAATGAAATTCCAAGCCATTAAAGCAACCATTTGGAACATGATATCTTAATGCAAAAGATCAAATTTTTCCTATCCTTATCTGTTAGGAAATTAAATGTCTATGTAAGAAGGAAGAAAACAAAAAGTAAGTTGGTTGGTTAGGTGGTTTGGAGGTTATAGTCTTCCTAATAGAAAGACTATATATATAGGTGGGTTTTTGTTGTTGGGGGATATGTTTTTGTATGTTGAGAGTATAGACAGGATTGCTAGTGTCCTGTGAGAAGGGGAACATCACCCCTTGTAGTGTTCTTGTTTTATGACTATTGAGAAACGAATAAAAGAAGAGTATACAGTTTTGTGAGGGTGTTTTTTGTGTTTTCTGTGAGTGAAAACGTTTTTAAACCGGTTTCTTCTATTAAGAAACCTAACAATTGGTCCGACTTGCCGAATCTGGAAAAAGGGAAATCATGGAAGGAAGAATTGTTGTCTTGGAAAAAATGGCCAACGAGCATGGAAAGATCATCTCAAAAATGCAAGATAATTTTCAAGAAATCAAAGACTTGTTGAAACACTTCAAGGAAAAAGAAAGAAGCTTGGAGGAAGGTGAGAATTCTATTAATGGGGGAACAAGAGGAGAATGGATGATGATTAGTGAGGAATCTGATTCGGATGGTGGGGAAGAAGAGGTGCAGCATCATTGGATAAAGAGGGTGGAGCTGACAACTTTGAAGGAAGTGACCCAATGGGGTAGATTGCAAGGATAGAGAAATTTTTTGAAATCCAAAACATTTCTTCAAGGGAGAAAATTTGCCTGACATTCATTAGCGTGGAGGGCAGTGCTAGGCCATTGGTTTAGATTCTGAAAAAAGAAGGCCAAGAATCCTTCTTGGGAAGATTTTACCGAAGCATTAAATAGGAGATTTTGAGGAAAGGAAAGGAGTACTGTCTTTGAAAAATTGGCGGCAACAAGGCAGAATAGTGGAGTGGAAGAATATATTAAGGAATTTGAGATATTGGTTTCACAAATTCCAAAATTATCTGAAAAATAGCTATTGGATTTTTTTTTGCTAGATTGCAAAGTGGAATTAGGAGTCAGATCCGACCACATGATCCTAAGGATTTGATGAGGGCTATGGAGATAGCTCGGGATGTGGAAGATTCATTCAAAGAAACCAGACTAGGAGGAGGAAGTGCATACTGAAATAATAATTCTAATTTTTGGTATCAAGGAGGAATGGGGACAATATAAAGAACGGAAACATTCAAGGGAGCTGGAAATTCACAAAGTGCACCCAGCAACATCAGTACTACCAAGAAAGAAAAGGGAGAAACATTTTTTGGGTCCAAGGGTAGAGGAAACTCAATGAAAGGAACCAGGAGCTGAGGGTGAGAAATCTGCCTTATCCAGAATACATCAAGAGAAGGGAAGAAGGAAGATGTTTTCACTGTGAGGGAGCTTATAGTCTAGGATATCGGTGTCTGAATAAGGGTTTAAGGGTAGTGATTCTAGCAGAAGATGCGGAAGAAGGAGGTAATGGGGAGGAAGTAAAGGAAGAGGAATTGGAGAACATGGAGCATAAAAGGATGAAGTTGTCTTTATTTTCAGCAGGGGCTGACCCAAATTAATACGATGAAGTTACAAGGATGGGTTAATGGGAAAAGAGTGCATATCTTGATAGACTATGGAGCCAGCCATAATTTTATCTCCTCAAAATTAGTGCCTGAATTGGGGTTACAGGTGGAAAATACATCACCTTATTGTGTCAAATTAGGAGATGGTCACAAAAAACAAACCAGTGGATGTTGCAAGGATATAGAAGTGCAATTGGAAGATCACACAGTGAAAGAGACATTTTTTCTTGTTTGAGCTGGGTGGACTAGTTTTGATTTTGGGAGTAACTTGGTTAGCATCATTGGAGGAGGTTAAAGTTAATTGGAGAACATTAACCATATATTTTAATGTAGCAAGGAAGCAAATGTAGATTAAAGGGGATCCAACTCTCATAAAAAGGGTTGTAACGCCTCAAGCTCTGTTGAAAGAAACAGAGATTGAAACCATGACTTTGGTATGGGAGTTAGGGGTGACTACAGTGGAGAAGGATGAGGTGTTGGGGAAGAACTTGTCACCCAGACAACAAGATGAGATAGAAAAGGTCTTGCAGAAGTATAAGGGGATTTTCTAGGAAATTTTGGAACTGCCACCAAGGAGGGAGATAGATCATAAAATACCCATCAGAGCATGTGAAAATCCAGTCAATGTGAGACCTTACATATATCCACACTTACTGAAATCAAAAATAGAAAAACAAGTGTCTAAAATGCTCAAAACGGGAATAATCAGGCCTAGCAACAACCCATATTCAAGCCCAGTTATCCTAGTCAAAAAGAAGGATGGGAGTTGGAGGTTTTGCATTGATTACCGGGCCCTAAACAGGGCGACAATCCCTGATAAATTTCCTCTACCTATTATTTAGGAGCTGTTATATGAATTACATGGAGCCAAATTTTTTTCAAAGGTTGATCTCACCACAGATGGTAATGGAGTATGTGGCGGCGTGTTTGATTTGCCACTAGTATAAGTATTTGGCTTCCTCACCACAAGAAATGTTACAACCTTTGCCCATACCTAATGCAGTATGGGAAGATGTAATTCTGGATTTCATAGTCAGTCTTCCCAGATCAAATGGTTATCAGAGCTTCCGATCTAGGAAGCTCTGTCTGCGCTCGATAAACCCTAAGACGGCAGCCTGCATTGCTGCTGCATATTTTGTAACCCTAAGACGGCAGCCTGCATTGCTGCTGCATTTTTCTTAACCCTAAGACGACAGCCTACATTGCTGCTGCATTTTTCTTAATCCTAAGACGACAACCTGCATTGCTGCTGCATTTTTCATAATCCTAAGACGACAGCCTGCATTGTTGTTGCATCGCACCTTTTTGCTATAATGTCAAGGGAAGAGGAGATAGAAAGGGTGAAAACCATTCTTAGTAAGCTGGAAAAACCTACGGGTATGTGTTCTTTGGCATACTCGGGTAAGTTTCCACCTTCTTTTGGATTAAATGTCTCGAGATACGCCTTTTAACCATTATTGGATATTGGACTCGGAGCCACAGATCACATGACACCATTAGCCAAACACTTCTCCACATATTCCCCATGTCCCAAGCAACAAGAAAATTGCCACAACGAGATGGAACCCTTATAAGCTGCAGCCTAGTCAAGGAAATATCCAAATCAATCCTTTAATAACCTTAAAAGACGTTCTCCATGTCCCAAAGTTGTCCACGAACCTAGTGTCTATACAAAAACTTATAAAGGATTTGTCATGTAAAGTTGTTTTTTCCAACGATCATTGTGTATTTCGGGATAAGGATTCGGGGAGGATGATTGGACATGCTAGAGAATGGAATGACCTTTATTATCTCGAAGATCCAAGTCTGCCCAGCAAGAATAGAATCACTCACTCCTTCATATCCGAATCCTTGATGACCAACGAGAGAAAAATCATGCTTTATCATTGTCGGTTGGGACATCCCTCTTTTGGAGTGATCAAAATTATATTTCCCTCTCTGTTTACCAAGTTAGATGTTGAGAGTCTTCATTGTGAGGTGTGTGAACTTGCTAAGCACAAACGTATATCTTTTCCAATAAGTAATAGAATTAGCAATTTCCCTTTTTATCTTGTTCATACCGATGTATGGGGACCTTCTAATATTCCAAATGTGTCTCGGTACTCGATGGTTTGTCACCTTTATAGATGACTCGTACAAGGGTCACTTGGGTTTTCCTACTTAAACAAAAATCGAAGTCGGTTCGTCTTCCTAAACTTCCACTCCATGATAAAAAATCGGTTTGGTGTTAATATTAAGAGGCTTAGGTCGGATAATGCCAAAGATTACTTCAATCATGTCCTTAATTCTTTTTGTCAAAAAGAAGGTATAATTCATGAGTCCTCTTGTGTCAAAACACCACAATAGAATGGGGTCGCGAGAGAGGAAAAATGGACATCTATTAAATCAGACTCGGGCATTGTTGTTCCAAAAAAGTGTCCCAAAAAATTTACGGGGAAGTCTGTCCTTACGAGCAACATACCTTATCAATAGACTACCCTCTAGAGTCTTAGGATCAAAAAGCCCTATGGAAGTTTTGTCGTCTTTCTATCCAAACTTGTCTACTACAAATAATCTTAAACCAAGAGTTTTTGGGTGCATCTCATATGTCCATATTCATAGTACGGACGGGGGAAAACTTGATCCTAGAGCCTTAAAGTGTGTCTTTGTTGGTTACTCACCCACTCAAAAAGGGTATAAATGCTACCACCCCCCATCCAAAAAATTCTTTGTGTCTAGGGATGTTACCTTCAATGAACAAGAGGGCTATTTCCATCAACCTTATCTTCAAGGGGAGAGTTTTAGGGAAGATAAGGAAAGTAGTGATTCTGGTTTTCCCATTCTTCCGGACATGACATTTGAACCTAAACGAAATCATATTGAAAGTAGTAATTCGGTTTTCCCATTCTTCCGGACTTGATATTTGAACCTAAACAAGATCAAAATGAAGATCAAATTGAAGTTGTAACAAATGAAACAAGTCAAGGAATTGGTCAAGCAAAGGAAGTTGGTCAAGAAAGTGAAATTAATTGTGAAGCTGATCAAGAAGATGTTGAAACTGGAAAATTTGGTAAGAAGTCGATGTACTCAAGGAAGACTAAGGCCATTCCAGGATCAAGCCATGTTCAAGAATCCAACTCGACTCCACAAAAAGAGGTAACAATTTTTTCTCCAGATTGTGCGAGGTTGAAATTGAAACCCAAAATGATCCCGACCTCCCAATTGCCATTAGAAAAGGAACAAGAAAATGCACCAAACAGCCACTCTACCCTCTCTCAAATTACGTGTCCTTTAAAAATTTCTCTCCTACCCATAAAACCTTCCTAGTAAACCTAAACATTGTACTTCTACCTAATACCCTATCTGAGACATTGTCTGACAGAAAATGGAGGCAAGCCATGGATGAAGAGATGGAGGCATTGGAGAAGAACAACACTTGGGAGTTAGTCACCTTACCAATAGGAAAGAGGCCGAGTTGGATGTAAATGGGTCTATACGAGTGAAATACAAGGTCGATGGATCAATTGAGAGATATAAGGCAAGACTAGTTGCCAAAGGGTTCACCCAAACCTATGGAGTTGATTATTTGGAGACCTTTGCTCCGGTTGCCAAAATGAACACGAGTTAGGGTGATATTGTCCCTTGCTGCCAATTATGGTTGGAACTTGGAACAATTTGATGTTAAGAATGCTTTCCTACATGGAGACCTTGAAGAAGAAATCTATATGGAGATACCTCCGGGATATGGTAAAGATGTTTACGCCAACACTGTTTGCAAGTTGAAAAAGGCATTATATGGGTTAAAACAGTCCCCGGTGCATGGTTTGGCGGGTTTACTAAAGTTATGACAAGTCCGGGTTACAAACAAAGCCAAGGGGACCATACTTTGCTTTTTAAACATTCCAAGTCGGGGGAGTAACAATATTATTGGTGTATGTGGATGACATAATATTAGCTCGGAGATAATAAAGAAGAGCAACAATTATTGAGTCAATGCTTAGGCAAGGAATTTGAGATCAATACTTTGGGAAAACTAAAATATTTTTTGGGAATTGAAGTTGCCCACTCCGAGAAAGGGATATTTATATCTCAAGCAGAAATACATCACCGATTTGCTCAAGGAAAGCGGCAAGGCGACTTGCAAACCTGCTAGTACCCCATTAGAACCAAACCTAAAGCTTGGAAATGCGTAAGAAGATGTTGTCGTTGAAAAAGATATGTACCAAAGATTAGTGGGCAGACTTATATATTTGTCACATACCGGGCCGGATATTGCCTATGCGGTGAGTTTAATTAGCCAATTTATGCATAGCCCAAAGGAGACCCATTTACAAGTCGCCTACGTAATTTTACGGTACCTTAAAGGAACTCCGGGAAGAGGGATTCTATTCAAAAGGAATGGTAATGTGAAGCTTGAAGCCTATACTCGATATCGATTATGCGGGGTCAATTGTGGATAGGAGGTCAACTACGGGATATTGCACCTTTCTTGGAGGAAATCTTGTGACTTGGAGAAGCAAAAGCGGGGTGTAGTGGCTCGGTCCAGTCGTTGAGCGGAATTCGAGCCATGGCACAAGGTATATGTGAGTTGCTATGGCTTAAAATCATCTTAGAAGACTTGAGGATAAAGTGGGAAGAACCTATGAAGCTCTATTGTGATAATAAGTCAGCAATCGGTATAGCCCACAACCCGAGTGCGACATGATAGAACAAAGCATATTGAAGTAGACAGACACTTCATCAAAGAAAAGCTTGATAGTGGCTTGATATGCACTCCATATGTGTCCTCTCAAGACCAAATTGCGGACATTCTTACCAAGGGACTGGGCTGCCATAATTTTGAGAAGATTGTATCCAAGTCGGGAATGGAAAACATCTATTCACCAGCTTGAGGGGGAGTGTGAGAAATCAAATAGTATTTTAGGAAAGAATAAATAAGGAAATTTGTATATTTCCTTGTAATCTGTACAGATTTTAATAATTAGGAACAATCCCATAAATCAAGGGATCCTAGCATAAAATAGAGTTATTATATTTCCTAAAATAGTTTAGGTCTCTTGTATATATCTTATATCATCTCTTTGTATTGATAATAAAAAAGATTATATTTCAGTTAATCTATTTTCCAGAGATGTCATCCTAGTGGTGGTGGATAGGTTGAGTAAATATGGGCACTTTATATCGATTAAACACCCTTATTCAGCCAAGAGTATAGCTGAAATTTTTGTCAAAGAAGTGGTAAAGTTACATGGGATTCCCGTGTCAATAGTCAGTGATAGGGATCCCACTTTTCTAAGTCTCTTTTGGAAGGAATTGTTTCGGCTGCAAGGGACAAAACTTAACATGAGTGTGGCTTACCATCCGGAGTCAGATGGTCAAACCGAAGTTTTAAATAGAACATTGGAGACATATTTAAGGTGTTCAACTTTGAACAGCCCAAGACGTGATCCTTGTTCATTCCCTGGGCAGAATATTGGTATAACACCAGTTTTCAAAGAGCAGCCAAGAAAACTCCTTTTGAAGTGGTGTATGGCAGACCTCCACCTTCACTTAACAGATTTGTATCAGGGGAGACTGTCGTTGAAGCGGTGGCACAGGATTTGATGACAAGAGATGAAACTCTTAATCAACTCAAGTTTTACTTAACTAGAGCACATGACTAAATTTGCGAATAGACATTGTAAACCATCATCAATCAAAGTGGGGGACTGGGTGTTTTTGAAGATTCGCTCTCATCGGCAAGTTTCAATGCCAACTAAGTTGCATCCTAAGCTATCAGCGAAATACTATGGGCCTTTTTTGTTGCTGAGACAAGTTGGACCGGTAGCTTTTGGTTTGCAACTTCCTGCAACAGCAAGGATCCATCCCATTTTCCATGTTTCCCAATTGAAATGGGTTATAGGAACGCATCAAGTGGAAAGAGAGATGCCAGAGAAGTTACAAGGAAGAACCTCCGCTTGTCCTCCTAATAAAGTGCTTGAGAGAAGGACTGTGCAACAGCCAAGGCAAGAAGACCCAATTCCTCAGGTTCTGATTCAGTGGCAGGATGGAGGAGCTGATACAGCTACCTGGGAGGATGTAACTACTATCAAACACCATTTTCCAAACTTCAACCTTGAGGACAAGGTTGTTTGTGCAGAGGAGGGTAATGTTAGGAAATTAAATGTCTATGTAAGAAGGAAGAAAACAAAAAGTTAGTTGGTTGGTTAGGTGGTTTGGATGTTAGAGTCTTCCTAATAGGAAGACTATATATATAGGTGGGTTTTCGTTGTTGGGGGATATGTTTTTGTATGTTGAGAGTACAGACAGGATTGTTAGTGTCCTGTGAGAAGGGGAACATCACCCCTTGATAGTGTTCTTGTTGTATGACTATTGAGAAATGAATAAAAGAAGAGTATACAGTTTTGTGAGGGTGTTTTCTGTAAGTGAAAATGTTTTTGAACCGCTTTCTTCTATCAAGAAACCTAACATTATCCCTTTTTTTTTTTTTTTTTTCTTATTCCATTGGCCATGTTTTCTAAATTATTTAAGCCCTATTGTCATGGTACAATAATTTAGTTGAATATGCCTGTAAATCACCTGATGGGTTATTGGTTTGAAACCAGAACTGTAAGCTCCATTGGGGCTGCAAAAAATAATAAATTGCTATCAGTGAAAAACAAAGAAATGAAACTAAAGTTAGCAACATGAATAATAAATTTTAGTGATTCAGTCCATAATCTCAAGATATCAAACTCAAAAAGAATGAAGCTTATAATATTTACACACAACAAGAATGGGCCATCTTTTTTGTTCCACCAATAATTGAGAGTGGGATACTGATCAGAATTTGCACAGGTGAGAGTCAGTATATGGATGGCGAACCCTCCAATTGATGAATCTTGATGCACTTGATTTCAACTATTTTTTACACAGTTATCTACTTTATTTTTTTTTTCTTAGCCCTCTTTGCCACATATACATAATTACATATTGATCCAGCAAAGTTGTTAGGATTTTTTCTCATTTCAATACTTGAAAAATTCTTTTAGAAATATAGGATAGAATAAGATCAGATTCATGTGATCTTAGACTTTTTATTTTATGTTTCCCTCATCTACAAGTTTTAAATAGTAATCAGATTGGTTAGAGAATGTCTAACCAACTCAGCCAAATGAAAAAGTTGAAACCCAAAGGGACCTACAGATCTCTTTATTCCTAAGATTGTCAGAGACACGTACACCAATGAGCAAAAATCTCAAATCATCTACAAAGAAACCGACTTTTGAAAAATATTTAAAAATACGTGGGCCATAAATATATCTCATCACACTTTGCTTTTGAAATAATGGGAAAATAAGCTCCGTAAATTCTAAAGGAAATGGTAGGACAAGATGAGTAAAAATGTGATGAAATATAGCAATAATTATCAATCTAAGCACAGTGTCTATAGCATGGCCAAAGAAGAAAGTAACTTAGTGAGTAAAACATTTAACCATTTTATGTTGGTACGGGTGAATGCTTAATGCTACATCCACAAAATCTACAAGGTCCAAAATTAAAAATAACGGAAATAATTTTCAATATCATAAACAATACATATCATGTAGCAAATATGAGCAAAACTACAATGTTTTACTTTTTCCCAATAAACATTTTAGGTAATCTCATGATGTTAGAAAGTAGCATACAGAAGAGCCAGAACCTTCTGTAGTCGGGTATGCCACACTCTGTACTGATTCCAGCTCCGGTCAATATTGTGAGCTTGGTACTGTACATTCAAATTGAAATTCAGTTAGGGGACTGTTAAAATTTGCAAAATGAAAACTATCAAAGTTATGTTATTATATAGAATATGCATGGAGAGATCCAATATACTTCTAACAGGAAAAAAGAAAAAGAAAAAAAAAAGACAGATTAAGAAAATTAACCTCTGGTCCAAAAAATCATACAAAAGATGAATATCTTTGATACTGGGAGGATCTGCTTCTGGAACTGTCTTTTTATCCCTTGAGATATTAGACAAGCTGTTTCCTTCATTTCTTGGGAAGGTCCTAGGGACAGAGATTCGGCACGTTGTATGTACTAGCCTCACACTACCCTTAAATGATACAAGTCTTTCACCTCTTCTAGCGAAGTGCCAATTTCCACCCATTGGTTTAACAAGATCTATTATAATTTGCAGAAACAAAAGGCTGTAGTGAGTCAAATAAGCCACAATTGAGAGAAATTACTCAAATTAAGAGTTGGTGTGTCAGTGAAGAAAAAGAAGCTTGTATGCAAGAGGAAACATACTTGCCTGTCATAAAACTCCCCAGCACTTTCCTCACAACCCCAAAAGACTATACATTTTTGATAAAAAACAAATGCACATTGTTAGTCATATCAATAAATATGTTCCTGTATCTAAAGTCAAAGAAGTAACAATTTGAAGGACAGGGAATGCTACTATCATCAACCAAATTTCCAGAGACCTTCTTTATAATAATGAATTAAATTACCAGTAGAATGATTCACTATTTCAATTTTGACCAGTTTCTGATTCTTCATTTACTCATAATTTCCAATTTATGTGCAGTACTCTTTGTTCAGAGAGAGAGAGAGAGAGAGAGAAAGGGAACTTACTGTGAGAGAGAAAGACAAAGGCATTTTGTTTGTGTGGCGGAGAGGACAACCCCACAACCATGCGCGTCGCTCTTTGGCCTTTTAGTTTGGATTTCGGTTCATTACGCCCAGCCACTTCCACGTTGCGTACTTTTCCGCCGCCTATAACACACAGCTTTTCAAAACACACAATATTCATACATAAAATCTACGTTAATTTTTGTTACAAAAATGAACTTAATCAATGGTCAAAATTTCTACCCTCTCAATTATTTAAATTTTTTATGTGACACTTTAAAATAATTATTATAAATTTTGAACAAAATTTATCTTAAATTATGAAATCATCCATTTGTTAGTAACTTACCTGTATTAAATATTTAATTAACAACATATAAATTACATTTTCCAAAATTATATTTTTTACTCACGAAACAAAAGTTCAAAATATTATTTATATTTTAAAGAAGAAGAAAAAAATTTCAAATATATATTAACGTGGTCATGTTAAAAAAAAAAACACTTATTAGATGAAAAATAACATAATGTTCATTATTATTAATACATGTAACTCTTAGTAAAACTATTAACAATAATATTAACATAATTTTGATTTTAACTACCTACAAATAGACTAATATATTATGCGTATATAGAATAAAATCCTTGTAAAGATGTAGATCAAGTAAAAAATCTCTTGTTTAATTTAATTCAGAAATAATTTTATGTATTTTTAAGTAATTTTATATGTTAAATATATAGTCTTTATTTTGTATTAACTTTTTATAATCAATTCATTAAATTAAATATGAAAATTAGTCAATTATGGGATCGTCATATGAATTTGATTCTAAATCATAAAATTTGTAATTTTAAAAAATATTATAAAGTATTACAAAATTTTTGGATTAAAAAAAAGTTACGGAATATATAATATATTTTTAAAGTTTTGGATTCAGTAATATGAAATATATAAAAATTATATGTTTTTTTAATTTAAAAAAATATTATAAAGTATTTCAAAATTGTTGGATTTAAAAAAAATCATGAATTCGGAATATATAATATATTTTAAAAATTTTGGATTAAATAATATAAAATATATAAAAATTATATGTTTTCTTGATGGGTGAATTGGAAATTTCCCAAATTAATAATTTTGGACAATTTTTATATTAATAAAGAAATTGTGAGAAGTGGCGTCTCACGTTAAACTTATTTTAATATTTCTTTTATAAAGGAACATAGCGTTTATTTTATAAATTACATAAAAATATTTTTTTTATCTTCTATTGTTTTAGTACTTGAAAGAAAATTAAGAGTAAAATTAGTTTTTTTTTAAGTTCTTATTATAGTTAATTTTTCTTAATTGAGAGAATGTTATTTTCTCCTTAAAGTTAAAAAAAAAGATATGTAATTTTATTTCTTTTAGTAAAATTACATTACTGCTTATTGTTTGTTTTATTTCTTTATTTTTTGTCTTTTACTTTAATTATAAGTTCTTGTGTTGTTATTTTGGTACCTAACAATGGTATCAAAACTACTTGTTCTAGTTATATTTTGCTACTATTATGATTAGAATCGTGTTATAGAAAAATCTAAGAATCTTTCACATTAGAAATGAATTATTCTTGTTACTAGATATAGAGTGTGGAAGTGTGAAAATATATGTCTAGGAAATTTCTAACTAGGAAATATTTGATATTTAAGTATGTCCATTAATGACCCACTGTTAGAAAAGTAGTTTTAAATCAAGAGGGGGGTGAATTGATTTTTGAAAGTTTTTCGCAATAAACAGATTATCTAATTCGAAAATTAAGTTTACTAATCAATTCACGAATCACAAAGCAATTAAACAATACAAGCGCAGCAACTGAAATTAAAGAGAGAAAGGTTAGGAAAGATTTCACCGGTAATTTTATACTTGGTTCACCCAATACCAGGGCTACGTCCGAGTCTCGGCCAAATTCCGATTGGGTTCCACTAGAATAGATGTTTCTGAGACTCAACAATCTTACACCTACTCTAACACGAGAACCAATTTCCAGTTCCGACTTTAACCTTTCCACCAAGAACCAAATTTCGAGTTCTTGGAAACCTCTGCAACCAAATTCCAGTACGAGAGAACCCGGTACCCAAATTCCAGGTACCAAACCTTTCACCAAGAACCAAATTCCAGTTCTTGAAAACCTCTACAACCAAATTCCAGTTGTAGAGAAACCAGTGCCCAAATTCCAGGCACCAAGCGAGTACAAGAACCAAATTCCAGTTCTCGTACTCAACCTCTCCACCAAGAACCAAATTCCAGTTCTTGGAAACTTCTACAACCACCTACCAATTGCGAGAAAACTTGTACCCAAATTCCAGGTACAACACAATACAAAGAAATGAAAAGCAATTGAAAAGAAGAAACTTAGAAAGCTCAAACCGGATTACGCTTATCTACTGTAAGTTCCTCCTTCAAAGAATGCAAAAGTGCCTCAAGAAAGATTTCAAAAGAAGTTCACAAAGCGATTCTGAATCTTTCTTGGAAAAGGATGCTTAACGGTTGCTTGAATTGATTGCTTAGTTTTTATGAAAGCTGATCCGTAAAAAGTTCCAAGCAAATCTGTTTTTAAAGAGAATTTTCAAATCTGTTGCATTAATTAATCTGTTGAAAGTTTGTTTTAATCTGTTGAAATAGCCGTTATAATCTGTTAAAAGTCCTTTCAACCCATTAATGCGTTCTTGTTCTTTAATAAAATTGTTTTAGTCGATACGACCACGTTTTTATCAGTTAAAACATTTTACAAATATTTTCAAAGAGTAATTCAATCGATTGATTCGCGTATTAATCAATTGATTTGCTTAAAAACCTTCTTATAAAACTTTCCAAGTTATTTTAGCTGATATAAAGTCGTTTTAATCGATTGAAAATCTGCACATAAATTTTTAAGTCTTTTTAATCGATTGAAAGTTCATTTTAATCGATTGAAATAAGTCTGATCAGTCATAATTCATTTTTGATCGATCATAACCAACTCGATCGGTCATAATTTCATTCTGATCGATCATCCTGACTTCAAAGTGGTTTTAATCGATTAAAACGTGTTTTAATCGATTAAAACAAATCTGATCGCTCATTTTTAAAGTCTGATCGATTATATTTCATTCGACCTGTCATATTCGAATTCTAATCGGTCATAAAGGGTTTTAATCGATTAAAAGAAGTTTGTATCGATTAAAATACTGTAAAAACACTTCTTTACGCATTCTAAGTGATTTTAATTGTTTCTTTTAAAACTATATCAGTTAAAAACATTGTTAAGAAAGTTCTTTGTCAAAATGCTTTTGTTTGATTTGTTTAAAACTATTTTTGAGGCATTTTGCAAATTGAGTGAAGGAGCTTCATGCGGTGGAAAAAGGTAAAGTGGTTTTACCTAAGCTTTCGTTAAGACACACTAAGTCTTCGACTCCATTCTTCCGAGTGACTTGTTTGACTGTTGCGAGTTGACCTTTGACTTTATCTTTGACTTCATCAAATCATCGAGATCTTTGCTAGTATCACTTTCGAGTCTCCCCTATTTGATGAAGACAAACACCATTTTGAAAAAAAAATCTCTGCAAAATAAGTCACTTGATAATGAGGTTAGGTGAGAAATATAAAAATGTAATAATGTTTTATTTCTCCCCCTAAAACTTATTTCTCCCCCTAAATTGTTGCTCTCTTAATGTAAGAGTTATTTTTCTAAATTTATCCTCAAATAAAGCAACTATTTCTCCCCCTTTTGACTTCATCAAAAATAGGGAATAGAAGAGAAAAAAAAAATGTAGGATTTGAAATGTGCTCAAGTCTTTGAAAATACAAAGTGAATCAATATTTCACTCATGAAAAGAATCAATTAAAGTTGATTCAAACTTATCTCCATTAACACGTTTGTAATGAATACAATTAACACGTGTAAAGATAAGGGAATCACGCTTTAGTAGCATGTTACAGGAACAACCATTAACTAAAGCCTTCAATTTTCCTTTTCCAGAATAAAAATCGATTAAAAACAGAGCATAATCGGTTAAAATGTTCTTGATAAATGATTTAAATCGATTGAAAGAAGGGTTTAATCGATTAAAACATGTAAGAATTTGAAAACATGAAACTTTAGTGAAATTAATCGATTATTTCGACTTTTAATCGATTAAAAAATGTTGTATAAGTTCATTTAATCGATTAAAAAGATGTTGTATTGATTAAAACAATCAGTTTTGAAAATGAAGTAATGTTTAATGCATATTTTGTAAAACTGATCATCTAGAAGGATGTTTAACAATACTAACAACTACATTGATTAAATCTTAACTAATAGATCCATCTAAATCAGAATAAAATCTTATTTAGCTAAAGCTCTCAGGGATCTATTTAAATTCTATCTAGATTTTCTTGTTTCAACTTTCAACCTACATTATATAAATCAAGGCTAAAAATATTGTTTCGTTTAATAACCGGTGATACTACGAGATCATAAATTGAAATTAGCATCAAAAGAGATAAGATATAAAGGAAAGGTAAGAAGGGACCCTTTTTATCCACCAATATTTAATTATCCCAATTTCCTTGGTTTAGTTGCAAATCCTCCGAGTTTGGTGTAAACGAATTTGTTCTTATTTCCCCGATTACTTGTGTCGGATGCCAAAATACGTGACTCGGTCATTTGATCCTCAACCACTTTTCATCTGGAACGGATTTTGCTCTATCAACCATTTATTCAACAACGGTGACTTTCCTGTATCAGCAATGGACACGAAACTTTTCCCGAAAAGAAATCTTTTAGCAGTTCTTGTTACTATTGACTGCATTACGGTCCATGGTTGACACCACAATGGAATTTCTACTACACATCAGAGGCAGAACCATGTACTGACAGACGTACATTCACTATCAGATCCCACACAGAATGCACGATACCATAAATTGCATGAATCACAGGTTAATGATGTACCGAGATCGGAATTTCCTTCCATAATAGTCAACCCATTTTGAACCCTGCAGTTATCATTATCCAAGCAAATAGCTACATTCTTATTAATGTAGTATGATGGGTGTTATTCTCACTTTCAGTGAACCAGTCATCATTATCTTTGAGGAATGAATCATTTTTAACTTTGTTGTTTCCAGTGGTATCATATGCACAAGTGATTAACAAAAAACTTATTACGGTAGAGTGGGCAATGATTAGTAATGCATACACATGAGAACTAGTGATGACGAGTAATCCAGAGCTTTCACTAAATTTGCCTTCGATGAGGAACAATATCAATAGTATAAAATTGATCCCTGTACACACATTCTCGTGTCATGTTATTCAATTCTTGAATTGCTTGTCCCAGATTGGTTTCCTTACGAGTGTCACCTCGTGACATTGATGATTAAAGCTAATTCTTAAATTTGCACGGTTCAATGAATTTCACCAAGAGTTTTGAACCAATGCATGCTCAAGATTATTTCAAATATATTGCTAGGTAATATCAAGAAATCTAATGTAAACATTTGTTCATTGAACTTCCTAGTAATCAACAACTTATTACCAGAAGCAACTATCATCGAAAAATCTTTGATAAACTATGTTTTCGATCCTAACGACTTGACTTGTTTGTAACTAGTGTCTATAAGAAAAGTTACGAGTCTATTCTTTGATAATTCCTTTGATTTTCAATGTATTACTACGCGAGCATTCCATGTAAAGTATTTAGAGAGATGTAGACGTCTACAGCTTGAATCATGACTATGTTAAAATAACTTTTTCATCTATGGATAACTTTCCCACATGTAAAGTTTGCAGTAATTCAATCGGCAATAACTTTCCCACATTTATTCCACTAGTCTTAGTTTCTAATTCAAGGATTTGTTCAACATGTGCCATTTAAAGGAAATTGGGTGTTTCATAACAGATAACTTGAATCAGACATGTCCGAAACTTATTTATGATTATCTGATCGCTACAGAGGCACAATTTACGGGACGGTGGGTGAAAGTATTATGCAGATTTTGTTTATCAAAGAAACTGGGTTTTTGATTCGAATTGGCCTATCAAACTTTAATTAGATGTTATAAATCTCGTTTTAGAACCTAATTAATCGATTGATCAACTAATTATCTATTAATTTCATTTTTCCTATTAGGTTTGAAAACGATTCATGAGTGAATTAATCGATTGGTTTATAAAAGAATCGATTTGTTTGGTATAGAATGTGATCAATAAAATGACACCAGAATTTAAATCGATTAAAACTAAATGAATCGATTAATTTTGATACCTAAGTGTTTTTAGTTGATATACAGTTATTATAATCGATTAAAACTTTTAAACCAAAAACCTGAGATCAGTTCAATCGATTATTTTGACATTTTAATCGATTAAAATGGTACGGACGAGATGTTACGTAAGTTATTTTAATCGATTAATATTGTTATATATCAATTAAAACAATTAGTTTAAATACTCGAACACTGATTTCGCAGCTTCGATCTTCAAGGGATTCCCGAGACTTGTTCCTGCAAAACAAATTAAGAATTGTTACGGTACCCTTTATAATTACTGGGTCCTGATCAGGTTATTTGGAAAGAATTAATCTTTGGAACCCATTTCATTCTTCCTTTAGGAATGACATACTTTTTGATTACTGCAATATTTAACGAGTGCCCTTTTTTCATACGGTAAGAGCATTTTATTACGAGTATGAATTCCTATTTGTTTTTGTTTCTATGGATCTAGATTTAAATCCTATTCCAGATTTGTCAAAAATTAATTTTTGAGATCCAAGTAATACATCTAGATTGGCTTTCCCTTGTGTGAATCTTGAAATAGTTTGAGATAGAAAGTCAATTTTCTTTTGCAATTCGAAGCAGTTATTGCATGGTTTATTGCATTCACAATCGAATTAGCATGAATCAGTTTCAAGAAGTCACGCTCAGTTTCATTTTCAAGAATTTGTTTTTCCGGAGAATCAACTTTATTTACTAGCCAGTTGTTTAGCCCTTTCAGCCTATCATTTTCTTTTTGAAGTTTCTTAGCCTCTTCATGCATTTCATTAAATGCTTCTTGTAATGCATCATAATTGACCAAATTTGAAGAGGAGCTAGAACTTACCTGGCTGGATTGTGGATTTTGACTTGCCATTAAACAAAGGTTGGCTTCTTCATTGTCGAATTATCTGTTGATGAAGTATCATTGTCATCCCAGGCTATGTAGGCTCTTCTTTTTTATTTTTCCTCTTTCTTCTCACTTTGTTTATTTCTCTCTGGACATTCCATTCTAACATGGCCCTGTTTGCCACAACCATAACATTTAAAGTTAGAAGAATCAGTTTTTTCTCATACCTTTTATGTCTTTCTTTGTCTTGGATCTTTTTCTTGAGAAATTTGTTGAATTTCCTAACAAGCGATCCAAGGTTTTCATTCTCTTCCTCTCGATTCTTGATTTTCTTCAACTTTAAGTGCAATGCTTCGTTCTTCTTCTCGGAGACATCTTGTTCATTGAATCTTGTGATTTCCATTTCATGTTCTCTAAGTTTTCCAAACAGTGAGGTTTGTTGTCATGGTGGACAGATCTTTTGATTCCGATATTGCGGTGACTTTCGGTTGCCGGGACCTGTCAAGACATTTCAACACTTTAATATTTAATTCTTCCTTATCAAAGGTCTTACCTAGGCCCATTAGATGGTTGATGATGTGAGTGAAGCGTTTACGCACATCTGCGATGCTTTCACCATTCTGCATTTTGAACGGCTCATATTCTCTTATCAATGTATGCTTTACGGCTCTTTTAACATCTGCGGTCCCTTCATGAGTGACCTCAAGAACATCCCACATCTCCTTGGCGAATTGCACTTGGGACACCCTGAAAAATTCATCCATGTTAAGAGCAGAAGTAATTATATTTTTTGCATTGCGAGTCACTTTGAACTTTCTTCTTCTCCTCATCATTCAAGCTTGACCATCCTTTATACGTAATTAGAGGACCATTAGTAATAACATCCCAAGCATTTACGTCGATGGATTCAATGAAGATTTTCATCCTAATTTTCCGGAAAGGATAATCTGTTCCACGAGAATAGTGGAGGTGCTGTTAATAGATGCCCCCTCGGAAAACGGTAACTCTGTTCTCGGCCATGGATCAAGAGACTTGAATAACTTTCAAGCACCTTGCTCGATGCCAATTGTTAGAAAAGTAGTTTTAAATCAAGAGGGGGCTGAATTGATTTTTGAAAGTTTTTCGCAATAAACAGATTATCTAATTCGAAAATTAAGTTTACTAATCAATTCACGAATCACAAAGCAATTAAATAATACAAGCGCAACGAATCGAAATTAAAGAGAGAAAGGTTAGGAAAGATTTCACCGGTAATTTTATACTTGGTTCACCCAATACCAGGGCTACGTCCGAGTCTCCAGCCAAATTCCAGCTGGGTTCCACTAGAATAGATGTTTTACGAGACTCAACAATCTTACACCTACTCTAACACGAGAACCAATTTCCAGTTCCGACTTTAACCTTTCCACCAAGAACCAAATTCCAGTTCTTGGAAACCTCTGCAACCAAATTCCAGTCACGAGAGAACCTAGTACCCAAATTCCAGGTACCAAACCTTTCACCAAGAACCAAATTCCAGTTCTTGAAAACCTCTACAACCAAATTCCGATTGCGAGAGAAACCGAGTGCCCAAATTCCAGGCACCAAACGAGTACAAGAACCAAATTCCAGTTCTCGTACTCAACCTCTCCACCAAGAACCAAATTCCAGTTCTTGGAAACTTCTACAACCACCTACCAGCTGCAGAAAACTTGTACCCAAATTCCAGGTACAACACAATACAAAGAAATGAAAAGCAATTGAAAAGAAGAAACTTAGAAAGCTCAAACCGGATTACGCTTATCTACTGTAAGTTCCTCCTTCAAAGAATGCAAAAGTGCCTCAAGAAAGATTTCAAAAGAAGTTCACAAAGCAGTTACGAATCTTTCTTGGAAAAGGATGCTTAACAGTTGCTTGAATTGATTGCTTAGTTTTTATGAAAACTGATCTGTAAAAAGTTCCAAGCAAATCTGTTTTTAAAGAGAATTTTCAAATCTGCTGCATTAATTAATCTGTTGAAAGTTTGTTTTAATCTGTTGAAATAGCCGTTATAATCTGTTAAAAGTCCTTTCAACCCATTAATGCGTTCTTGTTCTTTAACAAAATTGTTTTAGCTGATACGACCACGTTTTTATCAGTTAAAACATTTTACAAATATTTTCAAAGAGTAATTCAATCGATTGATTCGTGTATTAATCGATTGATTTGCTTAAAAACCTTCTTATAAAACTTTCCAAGTTATTTTAGCTGATATAAAGTCGTTTTAATCGATTGAAAATCTGCACATAAATTTTCAAGTCTTTTTAATCGATTGAAAGTTCATTTTAATCGATTGAAATAAGTCTGATCGGTCATAATTCAATTTTGATCGATCATAACCAACTCGATCGGTCATAATTTCATTCTGATCGATCATCCTGACTTCAAAGTGGTTTTAATCGATTAAAACGTGTTTTAATCGATTAAAACAAATCTGATCGCTCATTTTTAAAGTCTGATCGATTATATTTCATTCGACTGTCATATTCGAATTCTAATCGATCATAAAGGGTTTTAATCGATTAAAAGAAGTTTGTATCGATTAAAATACTGTAAAAACACTTCTTTACGCATTCTAAGTGATTTTAATTGTTTCTTTTAAAACTATATCAGTTAAAAACATTGTTAAGAAAGTTCTTTGTCAAAATGCTTTTGTTTGATTTGTTTAAAACTATTTTTGAGGCATTTTGCAAATTGAGTGAAGGAGCTTCATGCGAGTGGAAAAAGGTAAAGTGGTTTTACCTAAGCTTTCTGTTAAGACACACTAAGTCTTCAGCTCCATTCTTCTGAGTGACTTGTTTGACTGTTGCAGAGTTGACCTTTGACTTTATCTTTGACTTCATCAAATCACTGAGATCTTTGCTAGTATCACTTTCACCCACCATATCTTGGGAACTTACTCGATGTACTGAATCACAGTCTACAATTTATTGTTCCAAGTAGACAATACATTCATAATGAGAAGTGCATAGGTCAATTTTAAAGCAATGACAACAACAAAATACGAGATAGAGAAGTTCAACAAGAATAATTTCTCTTTATCGAAATTGAAGATGAAGACAATTATGAGAAATGACAATTGTGTAAATGCAATTGGAGAAAACCCTGTGGATATCACAAATCAAAAGAGGAAAAAAATGAATGATAATATTATCGCAAATTTGCACTTAGCAATGGTAGATGTGATTTTATATAGCATTATGGAGAAGACTACAACGAAGGAGATTTGTGACACTCATCAAATTGTTTGTGGTGAAGTCACTTCACACAAAAATATTCTAGAAGAGAAAATTCTATACTCTTTGAATGAGTGAGTCAACATCGGTAATGAACCACATCAACAATCTGAATATGTTGTTTGTCCAACTTTCAGCAATAAATTTCTGCATAATTAAAAATGAACATCTAGAGTTTATACTTCATAATTTACCTGATTTGTATGATCAACTCATCATCAATCTAACAAATAACAATATTGATGGACACATGCATTTTGATGATGTTGCTAGAGCTATTCTTGAAGAAGAATAAAGACGAAAAAGAAAGATAAAAGGGTGGAAAGGTTAAAGCAAGCAGAGACCTTAACGACAACAAGAGGTAGATCAATAGAACGTGGATGTAGTGGAAGTCAAGCTCATGGTAGATCAAAGTCTCAAAGTAAGACGTTTTTCAAATGCTACCATTGTGGCTAGAGAGTACATACAATGAAAGATTGTTGGCATAAGAAGATTGGAAAAATAACTCTGAATAATCAACCTCACAAGATTGTGTTGCAAGTACCTCAAAAGATGAAGATATCTTGGTGAGTGAAGTAGAAATTAGCTCTAATGATGAAAGACAATTACATGATAGTTAGATAGTGAATTCAGGTGCAACATGGAACATGACTTCACACGAAGATTGATTTTAAACTTATGAACCTGTCTCAGGTGGATTTGTGTTTACAGGAAATAATAATGCCTTAGAGATTGCTAGAGTTGGTACTATCAAAATAAAAATATATTATGGTATTGTTCATATAGTTCAAGGGGTACGATATGTGAAAGACTTGAAAAAAAATCTATTATCTATTGGGTAATTATATGACTTCGGGTGTAAGATCCATTTTGAAGGTGAAATCTTAAAAATGGTGAGAGGGAATTTGGTGATAAAAGTAGAGAAGATCATGGCAAATTTGTATGTACTTTTGAGAAAGACGTTGTGATGGGGACATGACCATGGACAAGGGTAAGAATCCACTTGAAGGATTTGGAGAACCTATGATAAGGGCTAGAGCAAGAGAAATAAAGGATGTTCTTCAATAAGTATTGTCCATATTATTTGAATACAAGCCCACATTTCAAGGAGAAAAGACCAAAGTTGTGAATTGCATCATAACCCAAATAGAGGAAGGCTAATGAGTCACTTTGTTTCAGTCTTTAAGTTTGTTTAAATAATAACCAAATCCTTTGTAAAATTGGCTGACCAAATTATGTTTTGCGTTAATCAATTAATGGGATTTAGTTTGGTTTCGTTTCAAGTTGTAATAAGGGTTAAATTGGAAACTTAGGCATTAGCCTTTGGAAGACCAAGAGGGTGCATAACTAATCGATTTTTGGTTGCCACAATTTCAGTTATAATCAGCCATTAAGTAGTTTTCAATTCCTAGGTTAATGAATCATTATTAACATTTATTTGCCTCCATTAAGTAGTTTTCAATTCCTAAGTTAATGGATCATTATTAGCATTTATTTGCCTCCATTAAGTAGTTTTCAATTCCTAGATTAATGGATCATTATTAGGATTTATTTTCCTTTATTGAATCTTTGTAACTCTGATGGCAAAGTACTTTCCAATCCTTTGTGAGTTGTCTCCCTTGGGAAGAATGACTCTTTCCTTCGACCTTTCACATTCACCTCTTATTCTTTCTTTACCAGACTCTAGAAAACTCAATTTTTCTCATATTTACTTCATGGTCATGACTTCCATTCTACAAGTCCAAATTGAGTGTTTTTTTACCCTAAATTGAAATTCAAAATGAGAATTTTCACCTCATTTTTTAATCACCTCAATCGGAGTTTTATAACTTGAGATATTGACATTTAAAAAATTTTGCCCAACCCTGAAACTTATACCACTTTCTAACCCACCTTCTCACTAATTTCCAAATTTTCCTACATGGTTCTAACCCTAAAGATCCTAAGTCATCATTTGTGCAAATGAGGTTTATATCACATTGCAAGATGCAAATATATCAATTGCATCGACAAGTCAAGAAGAAGCAGTAATGATGTGACATCATAGACTTGGTCATATATTATAATGAAGTTTGTAAATTCTTGTAGAACGTAATCTCTTACTCAGGCTCAAAGAGGTTTTTTTACCTTTCTATGAGCATTACGTGATAAGGAAGCAACATAGATTGAAGTTTGTTAGAGAAACTACCAAAAGCAAACACATTAAACTTGATTCATTCTTATGTGTGGGAATAATCGGTATTATCCCTCAGAAGAGAAAAATATTTTGTCATTCATTGATGATTACTCCAGGAGATTGTGAATATACCGTAACAAGAAGAAGCCATATGTGTTTCCAATATTCAAGGAAATCAAAGCACGAGTAAAACTTGAAACTAAGAAAATAGTTAAGTACTTGAGGACAAATAATAGAGGAGAATATGTAGATGAAGATTTTTTAGCATTTTGCAAGCAAAAGGGTATTATGAGATAATTTGTTGTTTCACATACACCTCAGCAGAATGGTGTGATAAAGTGGATGAACATGACTCTCTTGGATAAAACATAGAGCTATGTTGAGTACAACAAGAGTGACTAAGTCTTTTTGGGCAGAAACAGTTAAAATCACCTATTATGTGATAAACTGATCATCGTCAACAACGATAGATTTGAAGACAACAATAGAGATGTGGAAGACAAACTAGCTGATTATTCTTCCTTACTTATATTTGGTTGTCTTGTGTACGTGATGTCCAAATCCTAGGAAAGAACAAAACTAGATCCAAAATCCAAGAAATGTATATTCTTGGGCTATGCTGACAATCTGAAGGGGTATCACTTGTGAGATCTCACTGCTTATAAGATTATTATTAGTAGCGATGTAGTTTTGTAGAGAATGAATTACGAAATAGGAGCATAGAAAACCAGAGCCAAATGAGGTTAGTAATGGAGGACTTAGATGATCAATACGAGAAAAGATTAAACCATCTTGACATTCACAATATGTTATGACTAGCCATGATGCATATTATCTTTTGAATGAAGAAGGAGAGCCTTCAACTTTTCAAGAGGCAGTGAGTGGTTCAAATGCTTCATTGTAGATGGCAACAATGCAAGAAAAAGTAGAGGCTCTTCACAGAAACAGGACATGGAACCTTGTTGAACCTCCAAAAGATTGGAAAATCATTGGTTACAAATGGGTTTATAAGATTAAACGAAATGATAATGATAAAGTGGAATGATATCGTGTTAGATTGATAGTAAAGGGATATGCTCAGAAAGAAGACATTGATCTCAGTGAGATATTTTGACCAGTTGTTAGATTGACAACAATTAGAGTTTTTATAGCCTTATGTGTTGTATTTGATATACATCTTGAACAATTGGATGTAAAAAATGTTTTTCTTCATGGAGAACTTGAAGAGGAAATATATATGTTTCAACCAGAAGGCTTTAAAAAACAAGAAAACTTGGTTTATAGGTTAAATAAATCTTTGTACAATTAAAAGCAAGCGTCGAAGTGTTAGTAAAAGAGATTTGATTCCTTCGTTATTACTCTTGGTTACAACAGACTGAGTTTATTACAATAGGTTTGATGAGAATGATTTTATCATCTTATTATTGTATGTGGATGATATGTTGGTGGTAGGTTCCAACAAAGCTCAAATCCAAAAATTGAAGGTATAGTTGGCTAAGGAGTTTGATATAAATGACTTGGGACTAACAAACAAGATTTTAGGATTGCAAATTTACCGAGATAGAAAAGATAGGAAAATTTAACTTTCTTAGAAGAATTACTTACTAAAAATCTTGCGGCACTTCAACATGCAAGATTACAAGTCAATTTCTACCCCATTTCCTATCAATTATAAGTTATCCTCAAGTATGAGCCCTAGTAATGAAGTATAGAGGATGAAAATGTCTTGAGTACCATATGCATCAGCAGTGGGGAGCCTTATGTATGTTATGATTTCTACAAGACTAGACATTGCCTAGCAGTGAAAGTGGCTAGTAGATTCATGCCAAATCTAGGTGGAAAACATTAGGGTGTTATTAAGAGGATCATTAGATAGATAAAGGAACCTTCGGTGTTGCATGATGTTTCGAAGGATATATGTTACTAGCTAAGTGTTCACACTTAGAGAAGGAGTTGTAACTTGGTTATCCAAGTTCCAAGATGTTTTAGTTCTATCTACTATAAAAGTTGAGTACATGGCAGCTACTGAAGCTTGCAAGGAATCTATTTGAATCCAAAGGTTAATGGAGAAAATCAGCCACAAACAACAAAAATGTGTTATATATTATGATGGTGAGAGTACTTTGCACATTACAAATAATCTTACTTTTTATGACAAAATACATAGATATACATTATCACTTTATTCAAGAAGTAGTAGAGGAAGGGAGTATGAATATACAAAAGATTCACACTATTGAAAACTTAGTAGATGTTATGACAAAGCCAATTAATATTAACAAATTTACATAGGTTCGATCCTATTGTGGCCTATCAAAAAACTAAGCAACACGATGACAAAGAATAAAACATGGTGTGAAAATTTGATTAATTTTATCAAAATCTTCAAGTAGAAGAATGTGAGAAGTGAGAAAAGTGAGATCTCACACAAGGGAAGTTACTTTGATGTAAACTTTTTTTTTTGTTATAAAAAGAACACGGTATTTATCTTGTAAATCACACAAAAATCTCTTCGTTTATTTTATTTTTAACTTTAATGTTTGAGAGAAAATTAGAAGAGAAATTAGTTTTTCCTTTAAAATTCTCCTTATAGTAAATTTTCTTAGTTTCAAGAAAAAATGTTATTTTTTTCCTTGGAGTTAGAGAGAAAAACATGTAATTTTACTTGTTTTAGTAAAATTGTGTTTTGTTTCTTTATTTATTTTTTAATTATGAATTCTTGTTTTGTTACCATGGTAACCAACATAATTTTTTTTTAAATCCTAATTAAAAAATTCGAATGTTTTTCTAAAAAGTGATGGAGATCATTTTTAGAACAAATTATTTATATAAACTAATTTAATTATTTTGATTAATTTTGTATATAAAATTCGTAATATATTTTATTTATAAAAATTCTTGTAAATAACTTAGAATGTTTCAAGATTTAAGAATTTGAAATCGCGATTTGACTTTAAGTTACATGCTAAATAATAATTATATATATCATCCAAAAATTACTATTATTTATATTTTCCTATAAATTTATGCATGACACTTTTATAAGAATAATTCTTTTTGCATTAGTCTTTGATTCAATATAGTAAATCCAAAATATTGTTTAAAAAGTTTAAATATGCAACTAACAACTTATTAATAATATTTTTTATTAATAGTATTGTGAAAAAGAGTGGAATAATATTATTAATTAATTTACATATTTTATTTATCTTAATTATTAAATATTTGTTTTATATATAACATCCCGATAGTTTTAACCTTCTCGGGCATAATGACGTCATCCCTCGGCTTAACAACCTACTCAAATTCATATTTCCCTCAAGAAGAGAACTCTGCGGTAAAACAGTTTAAGGGATCAGAAACTTTCTGATGCATAGGATCCTCATACGAGGCAAGTGTAGAACATACTTACATCTAAGTAGGGAACGATACTAAGAACTATAAGTTTCAAGCTTTCAGAGAAGATAAAACTTAGAGAGAGAACATTTCTGGAAAGAGAACTTGTATTGATTTCACTCTATTCTGTTATGAGTTACAACATTACAAGCATCCTCTATTTATAGCAAAACCAAGCAAGCAAAATCAAAAGCTACACTAAACTAGAATGAAATTTGGACCCGAAACTTATGTTAAAAAGAGGAATCCGAAATAAAGATAATAAGATCATGGCCCATACTCATAATGACCTTACAAAAGGACAAAACTGAAAGAATTAATGGTTGAGTTCAAGAGGGGGGGGGGGTGAATTGAACTTTAAAACTTTTTCGCAAAACTTACTTTCTTTTGGAAGAATGAGTTATCTTTATTCAATCTTTGCAAAGGTAACTCTGCTTAAACACAAGACAATTAAAGACAGTAAAATAAAAGAGATGAAAGAAGAATATTAACACACAAATTTATACCGGTTCACTCTAATCCGTAGCTACATCCAGCTTCTTGACAAATCACCAAGTTCCACTAAAACCAAGTGAAAATTACAACCAAAA